>PVJH01007947.1:0-88837 GCA_004026705.1 Nesogale talazaci | reverse complement strand
CAGCCCTTCCTCCATACAATTCTGCATCATTGACTCACGTTCACCTCCGTGCTAGAAGAGGAACTAACTGCAAATGCATCTCCAAGGTCTTCTGAGATCATTGAGAGAAAACAGCTCACGCTTGCTTTCCGGGCAGAAAGAGGCCCGGGGAAAATGGACTTTGGGAGCAGTGTCCTGGAGATCATTGACCTCTGCTCCTTCCTTCTGTGGCATGGTGGCCCCTGACCTGCATAACCTGCTCAAGGTCACACAATTCTTGAGAATTAAACTGTGTCTCTCAAGGGAGGGCACCCCTTTCTTAATGGCCATATGAACGTTCTTTGTATAAAGCGCATTGCCACATTGCCACATGTACCCACAGTGCTTGGCGCTTTCCTTGTGGTCAAGCTCGGTCCCCACTGAGCTCAGTGGCAAGTTCCCTTTCCAGGCTGTGGAAATAATTACATCACGAAACACCACTTTGTGCTTACAAATGTTCCTAACCAGGAATGTCCCCTTTCCCATTCGTGGTAATTACTTGTGGCAAATATCCTTTTTTTAGAACGTGCTCCCTGGACAAATTGAAGTCAGGTCATTATTTCCTCTCCTGCTAAAATAATTGCATGAGTGAGAGGTGATTTTACTTTGGGGATATTCGTAGTTTCTATGCTACATTATATTTAGTCTTGAACACCCTCTCCACTTCAAAGTTGTGCTCAGTGTTAGGACTGAAGTGATGCCCTTTTTCCTTAAAAAGCAGAACAAAACAAAAAAGGCCCCAGTTATTCTTCTGTCCTCTCCTGGGAGATAAGGTTTTTGTTAGTCGCCATTGAGTTATTCTCGGTGTGGAGCTGTCCTGTTTGCAGAGTCACACTGTCCTACCGGCTTCCTCCGTACAGGTGCTTCTGGCGGGCTCTGTCTTCCAAGGAACCTCTCGGTGGGTTTGAACTCCCAACCTCCAGAGCTTAAGTGCTTGGGCCACCCAGGGATGACTGTGTAGATAAGAAGTTCTGGGTTTTACATCTTTCTTCTTTAGTTAGCTACAGTTTTCTCTTTTACTGTTTCAGTTCCACCCCATAGTTGAGTGAACTTGAGAAAGTGGTAAGACTCATTCCGTGTTGGGATGCGCTTGGAACCTAATTCCTTCCCAATAAGGGATCAGTCTCCCACTTCCATTTCGAGGTTCCACCCTTGCATATGGCATCTCACCCTAACCTTCACTGGAACCACTTTTCTCCGAAGCAATGCCAAGTTTTCTCTTCAGGTTGTGTTGTTTTTGTTTTGTCTCATCCCTTCCTCTTTCTCTATAAATAGTTTAGAATTTTTTGCTTAAAAAAACCTCTTCCAGATGGGCCTCTTATCTGTATTTCCTGGATGTGAATTCTTCTTTTTGAAGGGAGTACAGTCTCTGTCTCCTGTGGGTGACTTCTTCCATGTGAACAGTCTTGGATGGTGAGTTTGCTTCACCCAGAAACCATTTGCCTTGGATTCAAGAGGAGTTCTTATTCAAGAGAGCTTGAAGATGCTAATTGAAAACCAAACTCACTGCCATCAAGTGCACAGTAACTCTACAGGACAGCTTAGAGCTGCCCTTGTGGATTTCTGAGACTGTAATTCTTCACAGGGGATGGAAAGCCCTATCTTTCTCCTGATGGTACGCACCAGGGCTCCCGCACTGAAAACCAGTTAGCTCAATGGACTTCAACTCATGAAGCCCCCATGTGTAGCAGAGTAGAACTTGCTCTATATGGTTCTTTTTTTAAATAGTATTTTATTGCCATACCTTACACATTCCAATATACACATACATACAACTCAGTTGCCCCATCCAATAGGGTGAGTACCACCACCCCCTCTCTCTTCTTATACCCTCAGGATACTATTACTCCTCTCTCTCTCTCTCTCTCTCTCTCTCTCAAGTCATGGAGCTTGACTTCCTTATATTGAGCTATCTTGAATATACAAACCAATACTTGCAAAGCTGATTAACCTGATTGATGAGGTAAAATAAATAAAGACCCTAAAGTAAGGGGAGGAAATCTTAAAGAAGTAGAGGATAGTGATGTGGTCCCTCAGTGCCATACCGCTCTGTGCAAAGAAAACTCAAGTTCAGCCACTTTTGGTGGTGGGTCGTAGGTGGGTTGCTGTCAGTTCATCTGTGGGTGTCAGGCTGCATGAAAAGCCCACTCTTGCAGTGTTCACTGCGGTGTGATACCACCAGATGACATTGACCTTTATGCCAGCACAACTTTCTGACTGCATGTCCTCTTTATTTCTGACACCTGAGAATTGCCCCGTTGCCTTCTGGATCTGGCTTTGTGATTGGGGTTGGTGTACTGTATTTAGCACATCGATGGGTTCAGGAAGGAAAAGGAGGTTTTTCATCCATTCAGCTCAAGGTAACCAGGCAAGACGCCTGCTGCTTTTTCTTTTTAGCACTAGAGTGAGTGACTTTTTCTCTGCTTCTTTGCTCAGTGGAAGGGAGAGTGATGGAAATTCAGTTGTAGAATTCTCATCTTCCATATACAGTTCCTGACCAGAACACCACATGCATAGCCACCACCCATCTGTATACATATGTAACTATGTATATGTGCAACTATGGGTATGTCCATATATGTGTAGGTATAGGTACATGTACACACATGCATACACATGTATGTATGCATGTATGTGTATGTGTTTGTATGTATACATGTATGCATATATAGAGATGTGTATCTATACATGTATGTGTATATATATCTGTATACATACACACAGAGTGAAGTTTATATCAAGAAAATGGCTAGCACAGTTGTAGAGGTAAGCAGGTTCAAGTTCATGGGTCAAATGTCACACTGGACATCTCCTGACACACATAGCCGCTGTGACTGATAACCTCAAAATTAACCAGTCAGATGGCCATCTCTGGCTGTAGAAATAGGTAGGCCACTGGCTCCAGTCCAAAGAACTGGGAGTCGATGAGCCAGATGCAGAATTCAGAAAGAGAAATGCGAGCAAACTTTCCCCCAGCATCCATTCACCTTGGGAACGTGCTGCACGCACTGGGAGATGTCATTGTGGGGGATTACAAGATCTTAACTGACAAATATGAGAATCCCAGCCCAGCCAAGTCGACACAAAACTTTTGCCATCACGGTGAACAGTTCTCATTTGACTTGGGCTTGCAGTTGTCTGGATGACCAGCACAGAACCTTGCCCGCAGGTCTTTGTGTAGTTGTAAAGGGAGGAAAGCTGGTACGCCTTTTATTAGGATTGGGTTAAATGTACACAACATTACTGATCTGCGTCTTCTTTTATAGGAACGTTACGTGGATTTCCATTTTATTACTTTCCCATCTTACACCATCTGCTGTCTCCTTTCTCCCACATTAGCCATCCATTTCTTCCTAGTATAGAATTCGCAGGATACAATATGCTGGATCCTGTATGTCAGTATTTCATTTAAGATTATGCATCTCTAGTAATAGGAGATGGTCTGTAGCTGGACTTTTGAAATATTCATTGCACTTTTATACTGCTCACATCGGAAGGCTTAGGCATTTCGCTCGATTATGTTGTATACTTAACAAGACAATATTGGGACTAGCAGTTCACTGAAGCCAGATGGGAGCCTAGCGGACCTCGTAGCATGAACCCAGTCAGAGGTAGCGCCACTTGCCTTGTCAGGCCGCCCTCTGGGTCCGCGCTCCTCACCCTCCTTCCCCACGGAAATTGGTCGGCTTAGCATTTCCACTTGACTAAATTAGATTTTCTTAGAAAATTATTCACTCATCCAAGTGCTCACATGTATTTGCTGAGTTTAGCAAAAGAGTCTTTTCTAATTCTATTTTGGTTTATTTGAATTTTGTAGTGATTCCTTCATAACATCTCGTTCTTCCATTTTTTCCTGATTAAGTTAGCCAGCTTTTAATTCTATTTGTTCTTCTCTTTCATACTTTTTGACACACTAATATCTGCTTTTAGAAGTGCTGGTGGCATAGTGAGCTACACACTTGGCCACTAACCAAAATGTCACCAGTTCGAAGCCACCGGTTGCCCTGTGGGGAAAGGATGCGGGAATTGTGCTCGTGTAAAGACTTACAGCCTTGGAAAGCCACCGGAGCAGATCTCCTCTGCTCGACAGCTTCCCTGTGATCCAGCATCAACTCATTGGCAGTAAGTCTGCAGTCTGTTTTCAAGTATCTGCTTTTATTCTTATTAATTCTTTTCTCATCATGGCACTGCAGCTTGTCTATTTAAAAAAAAATACACCCACATTTGTGAAAGTCTTTGCCTTACAAAGAAGCGTATTCAGAGCTCTTGTGAGCCGTTTTGCCCTGGTTTCCCTGGTCACTTCCCAGTGAGCTACAGTTCATCTTCTAGTAATATCCTGAGCAAAGCGCCTGGGAACACTCTTTCCCGAGTGCTGGAATGTCAGGAATGATCATCCTGTGAGGAGGTGTGCTTTCAGGAAGGACCAGTCCCCGGAGAAGGACATAAGGCTTGGTAAACTAGAGGGACGGAGAAAAGATTAGCATGCTGACTGCAACAATTGGCTCAAACATAGGCAGGCCTGTGGCGATGGTGCGGGTCGAGACCAAGTTTTGTTCTGTACACACGGCTGCAGTGACTTTGAACTGACTCAAGAGCACATGCAATGTCAAGAGATCAAAGAATATGCAGTCCAGACAAAAAGAACAGACATGACAGCAGTGAAATATACATACAGCTTTCCTCTAGGTCTTTAATGCTTCCTTCCCACCTCAACCCACCCCCATCATGATCCCAATTCTACCTTATAAAGCTGGCTAGACCAGAGCATGCACATGGGTACAGATCAGAGCTGGAAACACAGGGACTCCAGGACAGATAAACCCCTCAGGACCAACAATGAGAGTAGCAATACTAGGAGGGGAAGAAGGGAAGGGGAAGATAGGGGTGGAGAAAGGGGGAACCAATCACAATGATCTTCATATAAACCCCCTCCCTGGGGATGAACAATGGAAAAGTGAGTGAAGGGGGACATTGGTTAGTGTAAGACATGAAAAAGTCATAACAATTTATAAACTATCAAGGGTTTATGAGGGAGGGAGGGGAAAGTAGAAAATATCTTGAAAATGATGATGACAAATGTACAAATGTGTTTGACACAATGTATATATGTGTATATATATATGTATTGCTACAAGAGCTGTAGGAGCCCCCAATAAAGTTATTTTTTTAAGTAGTGAAATATTATGTTATTGAGGTAGGGTATGATAGCAGTGATATATTATAAGCAGGATATGATAAAGCTATAACATCACAAAATATGTGGTTTTAGAGGTGGGATGTACTAAACATGGGGTTTTAGATGGGTATTATCCAAACACACTGCCCTCGGGTCCTTGCGGACTCATACGGACCTTAAAGACAGGGTGGACCTGCCCCTGTGGCCTTCAGAGCCACTCACTCTTTACAGGAGTAAAAAACCCCGTCCTTCATCCAGATGGGTATGGTAGAGACAGGTCAGAATTAATTACAGTTAAATGTTAGAAATATATGATCATGCTGTAAATGTCTGCAAAAAGTGGGATGAAATGATAACAGAGTTTGTTTTTTATTCTGAGAACTCTGCAGCATTCTCATATTTCTCTGGATTTGGGCCATATGTGTAGTTTTGTCGACTTAAGTTTTTTTTTCACTCATTGCCATTTCTTTGCTCATTGTAAATAAATTCTTTTGAACTTTAAGGGTTGGCAAACCACAGTCCTTGGTCAAGCTCCGCCTGTGTGTGTTTTTGTAAATAAAGTTTTATTGGAATGCAGCCATGCCCATTGGTTTATATGTTGTCTATGGCTGTCTGCTTGCTGCAGTGGTGGAATTGAGTAGTTATAACAGAAACCAGATGGCCTGCAACCCTTAAACATATACACTATCTGGTCCTTGAGAGAAAATATCTCCAACCTCTGCTCTTGTTCAGGGAGCATCTTTACGTGTTCGTTTTTGTATGTTTCTTTTCTCAAACTCCTAAAAGTTAGTTACTCTGATCAAATGGGGATGACTAGCTATCTTTAAGGAACATGCAAAGTGCAAACTTGATTCCCTGCTCCATTCCTAGTGTAGAAAAGGGACCTCTGCTCCACACTGGGCGTAACCTTATTTTGAAGACTGATGTCTTCTTTCTGCTTCCCTGCCTTTGATTAATACATGCATGGGACATTTTTCGCAATCGCCGCTTCCATTTTTGTTTTGCATCGCCTGCTCGTGGCTGTCCTGCATGTTCCTCCTGGACTGTTCGTTCTCGGTGCTCTGTGAGGCATAGGTCTACGTTAAGGCTGTTAGAAGCACCATGCTTTGGCTGTCAACAGCCCAGCGCATGTTCAGAACAATGATTGTTTACAGCATTCATTGCGATGCTGGGCGGGGTCCCATTAATCTAAAGTAATGTGGCCGTTCTTAAGGTTTCGGGTTTTGTTTTGAGAGGATTCCCTGACAATAATATTTGTGAGGGGAAGCGAAAATTTGAAAAGTTAAGAATCTGGGTTCATGTCCCTGAAACTGAGAGAAAAAAGACTCCAGAAAAGTACTGGTAGGAGAAGCAGCAAAACTCCTCTTTCCCATTATTATTCAGGCCCAGAGTTAATCCAGGCTCTTCCTCCACGTGAAAAAGCTCACCATTGTTCCTGCAGAAGTCCCTACATTGATTCCATGCTCATGGCTCCTGGTCACAGGGATCAATTGAAGGTAACAAGCATTATTCCTGCAGCACGCCCCAGTGGAACCCTTTGCTCTCCATGATGGGTCTTTTTAATGTTTCTCAGAAACCATGGCAAGAACTGCTGAAAAGAGGTTGATTGCTATAATATGCAAAAGAGTCACTCAAAACACGTAAACAAGAAAAACCTTTTACCAGCCACAAAGCTTTCCAAATCAAGTTTTACGAAGCCAGGTGAACGTCTTGGCTTGAAGGAGCCTGCAAAGAAGATACTTCTGAGCCGCTTGGTTGTTTTTCCGGCCTGAAACTCCCCGAGTCGGCTGTGTTACCGGAGTAGACACGACTTGGGGAGGCTGTGCTAGGGTTGGCATGTCAGCGCCAAAGTGGAGCCAGCCTGCCTTTCACCGCAGCTCACATGCAGGGGCAGCTTTTGTGGCACAGAAGGGGCTCTTTAGCTGTGACACATGCAGCAACGTCTGCTAATCATGCACTGACCATTCCCCCCTCTTACACTGCATTGAGGAAGTGGGTATTTTTGATAGTTTCACCCCAATTTGAACTGGAGCTAGCCACACTCAGAAGCTTTGTGCTCTAAGTGTGCAGTGATCTCAAGATGTTGCGAACTTCCAGAGTCTCAATTCAAATCCAAAGACAGCGTGGGTTCCCAATGAAACCGCTTCATAGCTTTCAAACCTCTCAGGTACTCAGTGACGCTGCCCGGTGCTAAAGGAGCCCTGGTTGTGTGATGGGCTGCTAACTGCAAAGTCCGCAGTTCAAAACCACTAGCCACTCCTCAGGAGCGACGGTGGGGCTTTCTACTCCCGTAAAGAGTTACAGTCTCTAGGGTTAGGGGAAAAAAAATAGTAACAATAACAACAAAAAAGGTACAGTCTCAGAGACTCAGAGGGACAATTCTACCTTGACCTATGTTTAGGGTCTCTGTGTCAGCACGACGAGGGCAGTGAGTTTGGCTTTGGTTTTGGGTGGTACAAACAGTTCACGTGCCGGGCTGCTGCTCGCAAGGTTCAAGTCTACTCAGCGGTACCTCAGAAGAAAGGCCCGGCACTCTTCTTCCAGGAAATGTCACTGAAAGCCCCGTAGAGAACAGTTCTACCCTGACATCTGTGAAGCCACCACACACCGGCATGGGCTTGAGGGGCGCTGGTTTGTTTCAGTATGCGTCTCCCCAGGTTTCTTCTTCTGCTTTCTCCCCTGAGAGACCACCGCCACCATGATCGCCTCAAGTAATATTGCTTGGCTCTTCGCCCACTTGCCAACCTGATACTTTTCTTTTGAAGTTCGGTTTGGGTCCAGGAAGAAGCGTGGATTTAATAAACCATCACCAAATCAAAACCCCATCCGCCGAGGACAGGAGACTCCATACATTGAGACGATTATTTTAAGTTCTTGATTTTTATGCCAGTGCTAGTGAAATTTCACAGCTGGTTATTTTTAAAAAATAAAATAAGAATCCCAGGGTCAGGGTTATGTGCTATTTATGTCACAAGAAACAGGAGCAATAAAATACCCTACAGATATAAAAACATTTTGTAAATCGGCATATTTTTGGCACATGTTTCTCTTTCAGGGTGGAAGAAGTGATTTATGTGCCTTGATGAAGTGCTGGGAGAAAGGCTTCTACTGACTCTCTGCTTAATGGTCCAATCACCTCCCAAAGTATTGATACAGCTGACCTGGCCGGGGCCCAGTGCTGGTGAGGGGTGGTAGGGTGGCCGAGGAAAGGCGAGCAATTTATTGCTCTCCAGAAAACAGGGCGAGTAAACGGTGCAAGTGACCTAAGTCCCCGTTTTCACCAAAATAGAAACTGCTAACAATTCAAGTTGACAACTGCCAACCACACCTCCACCTTGTTTCTCTCACTCTGTGCTTGAATAATTGGGTGTTTTTAAAAATGCACAATCAGAGCACCTCTCTCCGACTGCGTGGAACTGTTCTAGCCCTGCCCTTAAAGGCAAAGATCCAGGTATCTGAGACTAAGACATTCCCAAGCCAACATCAACCAGACTAGATGCTTGCCCTCTTAGAGGCACAGACTGTTGGATATCTTGTAATTCACTTAGGGTCCCTTAAATCCATTCTCCCTAAAAAATAACACTCTAAGCCGAAATGGACTACTAAGAAGTGTAGATTTTCTTTGTTAGAAAGATGATATGGGAGAAGAGGATGCTTGCCTGCTTTCCTTCCTTCTCCTGTTTTCAGGATTTGATATCCAGCCCTTCAGCCAAGACGTGCTTAAAGTTCTCTGATGTCATGAAAACTGATGACTGTAGAGACTATAAAGAATTATAGTGTGCATCAATATTATTATCGTGACTATTATTACTGTTAGCAGTAGAGGATTTTTGATTTAGAATCCTCCTCTATGGGCTGGAGAGAGGAAAGTGGAAAGATAATGTCCAAGTAAATACAATATTTCACAAGCACATCTCTCCAGCCCCTGGGGTTCTCCCAAGTACTCTAAGCCTCTTGTTTTTAGTGTCTCTGTGAGGATTCTAAATGATTCTCCATGAGACTGCGGAGCTCATTCGTGTGGTCTCAGAATCCCCAAGTGACTGCACATTCCAGGTAGCAGGATGGGGGGAGGGAAGAGAAGAAAATGTGTATCTTCTTTACGCCCTAGTAAAGTAAAATGTGCATCTTCTTTACGCCCTAGTAAAGTCCCTGGAGCCAGTGATTCTTGCATCGACTGCCACATGGTAATACAGTTTGGCCCAGGAAAACCGTGCGCCCAGTTTCCAGTGGCTCATTCTTCAGAAGGCAATCAGGAGGTCCTTCTTTCATGGTGCCTCTGGCGGACCTTTGAGTTAGCACTGTTAACCACCTCTGCTCACTCACTCCCTGCCATCAAGTGAATTCGCACTCCCACAAACCTGACAGGGCAGAGTTCCCTAGTCAATAGAGGGGCCAATTTGAATTTTGGTCTCTGGAACTGAAAAAGTATTCCGGTCCAAGTAGCCTTCTGTGGGGATCCAGCAGGAGGGGCTGGGGTTCACACCCATCTTCCCTATGCAGCAAACCACCAGCTGCCAACCTCCAGGTCAATAGTGTGAACACACCAGTCGCTTCATGGGAGAACGATGAGGCTGTCTGCTCCCTCCCCTACAGGTGGGAAAGTCTTGGACACCCAAAGGGGCAGCTATTCTGTCCTCTAGGAGTGCCATGTGTCCGGGTTGCCTCAAGATGCATACCCACATCTCGATATGACCTCGTCCTAGAACAAAATATGTTTCTCATATTAGAACCTGATGTATAGCAGAAGGCTGTTGGGGTGAGCTGATGTATCAAGGATTAAAATCAGCTGCATGTAAAGAAAATGTCACAGACACTTAGAGTCCTCGGTGTGCTCTGTTTTGCTTTGTGTTATTGCTGTTTAACTTTTCCTTTTGCTTAAAAGAAGTCTTTCTGTGGACCCCGGGTGGGGAGATACTTTTTTTTCCCTCCCAAGGGCCATTTGGATATTTGTAGCATCATTCTTGGGCCATACAAAATTAACAACTTCAAAATTAGCCCGCCAGAGTTGGTCAAACAGTTAATTAATTAACTCAACCCTAATTAAAGTCTGGAACTGCTCCAGAGTGACTGCTGGAGCTCCAGTCCACTGAGCTCATTCTAGGTCCCGAGATGAAGGCAGTGGAGAAAGACAAAATGTATGTGACTGGGGGTGCCCAACTTAAGGATCTTTCCCGGAAACTCACCCTACAACTTCTACCGACATCTCCTTGGAAGCTTCTAGCTAGCAGAAGGTGGAAAGTCATTTTTTAGCTAGTGCATTAAAGCATGCAATAACACCAGCGCTCCATCCCGAGGAGAAGGGAAGAGGGAGGATAGGTAAGTGTCACAGGCAATATCAGAGGAAAGCAAGGATTGCAACACAACCTTGGGCCCCCTTTCTCCCGGGAGACTGACAGCTGGAAATGAGAGATGCTATTCCACGGACCTTCTTGCTGTAACCTTAGCCCCGAGCAAGGTGAGGAACCAGTTAACCACCAAGCAGATAAGAGGAAATTATGTGAACAGTGCGCACACTTCAGAAGTTTGCGTGTGAAAGGACAGCGTCTGCCCTGCAGTTGCATCGTGACTCTGGAGACTCATTTGCAAAAGGAACGGCGAAGCCGCTGCCCGTTCACTGATGCCCCTCTGAAATAGGAGTGTAACAAAATACGCGCGAACGTGCTTCATCGTGTTCCATTATATGGAGAGGAGAAAGGATGTGTGGGGCGGATGTACATGTATGGGAAGATGTCCAGTTCTCTGTATAGGGTCACTGTGAGTCAGAAGAGGCTGGATGGCAGTGATTTGGGGGTCTCTGGGCTTTCGAGTTGACGTGTGCATGCCCACACCTCACTTATCACCAGGATGAGGTTCCCGAGGTCCAGTCATTGTGCAAAGATGAGAGGTGATCCCATCCGATCACAACATGAAGATGACTGCATCTTTACATAACTGCCACGAGATCTGTGGTTTGGACCCACCAGCTGCCCCTCTGGAGAACTATGTGATCATCTGCTTGCATGAAGATGGCAGCCTTTGTGGGGAATGGGGAACTAACCACGATATGCGCAAGAATGAAGAAGCTGTTCAGAAATGGATTGTGGTGATGACAGTACAACTCTTCTTGAGGTGACCCAACTATTGAATTGTGTATGTTAATCGCATATCAAGAAAGCTGTTAGGGGTAAAAGATTTCAGACGTGGAACCCTGTGGCGCAGTGCTACAGAGTCACTGTACCATAGGTTCAATGGCAAAACCAAGTAACGTGTACTGGGTCCATTTGTTTTGTGATGTTTACCACTTTGCTTCCTTGTTCAAGGATTTCTTTATATAGTGATACACTTAAACTCTCTTTTTTGGTGAAAGAAATGCCACAGTTTATTGAAGCCTGCAAATATTTTTGTTACACTGCAGTTAAACTCGTAAGACTAATTTTTCCTGAGACAAATAGCCAAGCAACTTTCACTGGATTGTACCAGTCTTCCAAGCCATGTCAGTTTCTGTTGGATATTTTGCTTTCCTGTTTATCAACATATATCTTTGCCAGTCTTGGGGCATAACTGTAGGGTTTTAAAGTGTTTTCATTTGTTGAATTGACCTAATGGATTTTTTAATCATATTGTTTAAAAATAAAAGGATTCCATATCTGGTGAATTAGGGAGAATATCATCAACCTGCAGTACTTGGAAATTAAGATGGAATTTTCAAAGTGAGGAACTAAAACATGTTTGGATTAATATTGTATTTAAAAGCAATTCAACTCTTTAACTGGGGAGAATGGGGTGTTGACTGGCCCTTGTAATAATTTAGGTATTTGTCTTCACTGGGGTATGGAGCCAACCAATGTGGCTTGATGATAGAAATCTAATATTCACTTGAATTTAATGATTAAGTAATTTTTGACACATAGAAACCCTGCTGTTGGATTAGATTGTTCAACACGATATTAATTTTTAATCTTTTGCCCAATCAGAAAGGGCCCAAGGGAATAATCTGTGTAGTACCGCCATTTATCATGCTTGAAGAGGAGAGCAACTCACTCTTTCTCGAGCAAGCTGATTACTGCTCACCTCATTAAAATGCCGTCATTTGAGGGCTCAGTGTCACCCAGGACCCACACAACCTTCCTGCTGTGTACAAGTGCGTTCAATGTGCTTTGGAGTATCTTATATTTTTTTCACTCAAATTATGATGGGGTGTTGATGATATCTTAGTGATCGTAGTTGGAGAGCAGTATTTTATTGCCTCTCTGCTGTTGTGTGTGTGTGTGTCTGTGTGTGTATTCAGGAAAAGCTCCGTTATTGCTTTTCCTAACACTCTTCTTCTTTATGGTTTCTCTGGAGTCACCACCCACCTCACCCCCTTCTTCCTGCAACCAGCCCTGGTTCCTGCACATGGCAGTAGCCACCATAATTGGGCTCTTGGATTCGGTTTTTATCCTTTCTGTCCAAGTAGTTCGGATAATCTCACCATAGGATTTTGGCCATCTAATTACCAAGTTCAGAAATGTGTCTTAGTATCTTATATAGGTATAATTTATTTTCATTGTACCCCCTCAGATAAGATTGTGGTTGATGATAAAAAGTGTTTTTTTAAATCATCAGAGCCTTTGGATTTTCTTTTCCTTCTGCGGAGAAAGTAGGAAGAAAGATGAGAACGTTGGACACATAGTAAGTGATTCCGATGTTTCAAACCCCATAGTACAAATTGATGAGGTAAGTGTTGGTACTGTTATTTTGCAGTAAAGAAATGACAACTTCTTTTATTAGAGGTCACTCACCTCATATATGACAGAGTTTGGGGTGGCCCAAAGTGGACTTATTTGTCTTCCAAATCTCCTGTCTTCCACTCATTCTCACTCCTCTCCTCTCCCCCTCTTCCTCCTTCTTCCTCTTTCCATCAGTCTCTGCACCCACCCCACTCCCACACCTAATTTCACTTTTCAACTGCACCAATGTGAGCTATTGGCTCTCTAGATTCCAGGACAAAGGGATGCCAAGATCATTATTATTGATGATTTGGAAAGGGGCATTTCAACAAGGGGAGGCTGAGTTGGTGGAACACTCCTGTGCCCTCGTATGTAACCCATGAACTCTTGCAAATCTCCTCTGAACAGCTAAAGTTTGATGGGAGATTCAAATGTGAAAATTCAGGTGACTTTTCCCCAGCCCCTTGGGGACCCTCCAGGGCCATGTTGTGCATCAGAGCCACGCTGCCTTCCCTCTCCCGTCCCAGTCTCCTTCCCTTCTCGCTTGTTGCAGACTTTCAACAGCCACAGGGGAACACATCACGCAGAGAACATACCTATTTAACTACGTTTAAGATCTGCCCAGGAATGTGGAACATGTTTAAATATAAAACTGAGAATGAGGGCTTTGACATTGATTGATTTCAGGAATAAAGTAAAACTAATCCATGATACCGATCTCATAGAGAAATATTTTCATAAAAATCCAGAATATTTGTGGGAACTGGACCTTAATTAGAGCCCCATTGTACAGAAATAAATAGCCTGGCCGTTAGAGTTGATATAGTTACTGAAAGGAATGGAGCATGATTAGGGCAAGTTTGTGGGTTTGGGGTCTTGCAACTGTTCAAAGATGACTCTCTGTAGTACAAAGTTGGTCCAGAAAAAAAATTTTAAATACATTTCGAAACTTAACTAGGAGACTTGAAGTTCATCACATTGAGAGCATGGATATTCACCCCAGAGACATGCACACATGACAAAGGCACTAAATGTCCCCCAGCTTGTACACTTTTAAGATGTTTCATTGTATATGGGAAAATTCCACCTAGTTTGAAAGTCAAAAAATAACAATAATAAAAAATCAGGGTGGGAAAAGTGTGTTAGGTGCTTTACTGGGAATGTTTGTGGTAGAAAACAATGGACTAGTCAGCAGGGATAACAAAGAAACAGGTGCCCCGTGCTTTATCCAAAAGCACATATGAAGGCGGTTTTGAGCAATTTTATAAGGAATTAAAAAGCTTCCAACTTGAAAGTAACTGAGGAGAATAGCAATGAGCCAAGCTGCCTGCTTAGAAATAGAGAAAACCAGGGGCTTTGAGGTCAGTTAGGAGAAGACTACAACCAGAGTAAAGCAGTAGAAAGGGAAATGCATGGAGAGTCCTAGCAGTTGACTTTAAGAGTTGTTTTTATTTTAAAACTTTTTTTGTTTTACTTGCTTTGTTTTTTGTTTTCTATTTTGTTATGTTGTGCTTCGCTCCGTTTTTTGGCTTATTATTGTCTCTGCATGTCTATCTGGGACAAGATAAGTGGGATGAACAATCGGAAGTGATAATGATGGGACTGAGGATGGCTTAGAAATGACATGAGAGAAGGAGAGGTGGGGGAAAGGAATGGGTGTGCCAACAACCCAGGAACAAGGGAAGAATAAGTGATCTAAAATTGATGACCAGGAGGGCATAGGATGCTTGAGGGGGCTTGATTGAGGACAGTGTTGCCGAGAAGAATTACTAAAATCTGAATGAAGGCCAAACATGATTGTGGAATAAGAGAAAAATAGAAGGAAATAGAGGAAAGAACTAGAAGGCTAAGGATATTTATAGAAGTCTAAATACAGGCATGTATATATGTAAATAACTTATAGTGATAGGGGAATAGACCTATGTACATATATTACTTATAAAGCATTACAGTAGCAGATGGACATTGGGCCTCCACTCTAGTACTGCCTCAATGCAAGAACACTTTTTTCTACCAACCAAGAACTCTGTGATGCTAAACTTCCCTGACGTGATTGCTGTAGACAAAATGGGTGCATAAGCAAATGTGGTTAAGAAAACTGATGATGCCTGGCTATCAAAGGATATGGCATCTAGGGTCTTAAAGACTTGAAGATAAGCAAGCAGCTATCAACCTGAGAAGCAACAAAGCCCACATGGAAGAAGCTCACTAGCCTGTGTGATCATGAGATGTCAAAGGGGTCAGAGATCAGGCACAAAAGATTCAAAACAAAATAAAATCAAATAGATGTAAATGAGTGGGAGGGCAGAGTGGAGACCCAAAGCCCATCAGTAGACAATTGAACATCCCCTGTCAGAAGGGCCACAAGGAAGAGATGAGCCAGTCAGGGTGCAGGATAGTGTCAATGAAACACACAACTTTCCTCTAGCTCTTTAATGTTCCCCCCACTCCCACTATCATAACCCCTTACAAATCTGGCTAGACCAGAACATGTGCACTGGTACAGCAAAGAACTTGCAGCACAGGGAATCCAGGACAGATAAACCCCTCAGGACCAATAAGGGGAGTAGTGAAAGTAGGAGGGTAAGGGACGAGGGTGCGGAAGGTGGAACTGATCATAATGATCAATGTATGTCCCCAGGGGGGCAAAAAACAGAAAAGTGGATGAAGGGAGACAGTGGTCAGTGTAAGACATGAAAGGAAATTATAAAATATCAAGGGGAGAGCGAAAAAATGAGGAGCAATACTAAGGTCTCAAGTAGAAAGGAAATATTTTGAAAGAGGCAGTGGCAACATATGTACAGAGGTGTTTGACACAATGGCTATATATAAGGATTGTGATAAAAGCTGTTATAAATGAAATAAAAAAATAATTAAAAACGTTTAAAGAGAAGAGGAACAAATCCAACCATTATCTATATAGTCAGTAGAGGCAAGATGCTCTACAGATGGTCATAATTAGAGCTCAGTTGTTAAGCACTCAGGCTATCAAGGGAAAGGTCAGCAGCTCCATGGGAGAAGGCTGTGGCAGTCTGCTTCTGAACCGATTGATAGCCTCGGAAGCCCTATGTGGCAGTTTTTACCCTCTCTCGTGGGGTCACACTGAGTTAGAATAGACTAGTGACGATGGGTTGGGTTGGGTTTGGATAGATAGAATGAGGGCTTGGGTCAAGCACACCTTAGTCCTCCAAGTGACATCATTTTTCTTTATCATTTCAAGAGGTCTTTTGCAGCAGATTTGTCCTGTGCAATACACAGATTTCTTGACTGCTGCTTCCATGGGTCTTGACCGAATATCCGAGGAAAGCAAAAATCCCTTGACAGCATCCCTTTTTTCTTCATTTGTTCCGATTGCTTATTGGTCCAGTGGTGAGGAATTTTGTTTTCTTTACATTGACCTGCAATTCACACTGAAGGCTGCAGTCTGTGATCTCCGTCTTCCAGGCCTCTTCATGTGTGGCTCCCAAGGCTGTATCATCTCCAAATCACAAGTGTTGATGAGCCTTCCTCCGATCTTGAATCCGAGTTCCTGTTAACATGCCCCAGCTTCTCTGATTATTTACTTAATGTACCCATAGCCATGAGTCTGGATTGGCTCAGTGGCCATGAGGTTGGTTTGGCATTTGGCACATAGACTGAGTAAGTATAGTGGGGGAACACAAACCTGACACATCCCTTGCACAATGCTTCAACCATTCTGCATCCCTTTATTCTGTCCCAATGATGATCTCTTTGTCTGCATACCAGTTATGCCTGAACACAGTGAAGGAGTCTAGAGAATTCCCATTCTTCACATGTTATCCATAGTTTGCTATGATCCCCATAATAGGGCTCTGAATATTTTTCTCTGGATGACTTCCTGAGAGAATAAGTGGACGTATGTATGCAGGATCCCAAAGGCCATGATGATTAAGTGAGGATGTTCCTTTTGCTATGAAGAACTGCTAAAAAACAGGGGTCTTCGTTGACTCAAGTGCCCTTCGAAGAAGCTATTTTAGAAAGATAAGAACTGAAGTCATGCAAATTATTCTCAGAGATAGAGAAAAGTTTGTGTTTTTTGTTTTGTTTTATTTTTATGGTGCGCCAGCGGTTAAAACCACAAGTGCAAAGAGTTTGAGAATAACTGACTCACTGGATTCATTTTTTAAAACAAACTTTATTTTGGAATGATTTTCGTTTCAAAGAAAAGTTGCAAAGACTATGCAGAAAGTTGCCTGTATATCCCTTGCCCAGTGTCAGTTTTCCAGACCATTAACATCTTACATTATTAACCAAGGTACATTTGTCAAAATGGAGATGGCAACATCTGTATGTAGCTTTCAGCTAACCTCCAGGCCTTTATTCAGATTTCACCAGTGTTTCCAGTAAGGCTCTTTTTCCGTTCCAGGTTCCATACCGGGCCACCACACTGCATTTAGTGGTCATGTCTCCTTTGGTCTGTGACAGCTGTTTGGTCTTTGCTTTTTGCGACCTGGACAGTTTGCTTTCTATGACCTTGGTTGTTCTGAGGAGCCTGGCCAGATAGAATGCTCTTCAGAATGAGTCTGGCTGAAATTACAGATAGTTTGCAGAGTGTTTGATTTATGGGTGGGTTTGCTTGATTTATGAATGCTTGCATACAGGTCCTCTTTGGTGGACTCTCTTTGCCATAGTGATATCCTCTGCTGGTTCCATGGGGTTTGGGTTCCAGGCCCAGCTATCCTGTTGCTGTGGCCTTTGGCTTATAGAACATTGGGGAAGAAGGTCATAGAAGTATATGAAATACCCTTTTCATTGTATTGGGAGGTATATGTTACCCTGACGTCACCAATGGTGATGATCACCTGGAGTACTGATTTTAAACTACAATTCTTACCACCCTGTGGCCAACAGGTTGCCAGTCTTACAACCAACCCCTCATCCTGGAGGCTCATGGTAAGTGGTGTCCAGGTTCTTCTCACGGACTCCCAGGACTCTGGATTTCGGTTGACCTTGTTCACACAAGTCCCCCCTTGCTCGTTAGTACCAGCCAGCTCCCCCCAGAGAGATCCTGGTTGGGCATTGCCTCAGGCACTGTCTAAAACACTGTCGAGAAAGGGCTTCTGTAGGGATTCATAGGGAAGTGAAAGAGCTGAAATGCCGCATTAGATTCAGCAAAAGAGCAGGATGAGAGAAACATGGCAGCCAAGTGTGAGCCGGCCAAGTCAAACAGGGCCAAATGTTGTGATTAAAATAGCTAGAGCAAAAATGGAAAAGTGGTGGTTAGAAAGCAGAAGTTTAAAAATTGAGAGTGTCCAAGTTTAACATAAGAGTTTGGGGAAAGTGGAGGAAATGTAAGTGGTTCCAGTTTGTAGGGGAGGAGGCACTTTGCTGGAAAAATAAATTGCAAAGAAGGTAAGGTACATCTCAACGAAAGGCCAAATAACACAGTGATCTGATCTTGCAATAGGAAAGTGCTGTCAGTTGGGAAGTGCATGAAGCTTCTGGCAGGGCCCAAGTGATTAATAGCTATCAGCTCAGGCTTCATGAAGAGCTCTGAGGACTGTCTGGAAGGTTAGACATTGGGCCTGTTGTTTACTTTGTAAGAGCAGAAGCTTCCATTGTTCTGTTTTGAGTGACCCATTTGAAAAAGTCTAAGAAATTATCCTTTGCTTAATTAGATGGATAAAGTGGTGTTAGAAAAATAATCATCCATGGCTATTTCCTAAACGTGACTCTTGCCCACAATGCCACACTGAGCATTTTCTTACATGCCGACTGTGATCTGAGAGATCAGCAGTTCAAAACCGCCAGCCACCACTCAGAAGGCAGACGGGGCTCTATCTTCCTGTAAACAGTGACAGTCTCAGAAACTCATGGGGCACTTCTCCCCTTTCCTATATGCAGGCGCACTGTGAGTCAGCTTCCACCCCGTGGCCATGAGTTTGGTTGTTTTGATTCCCCTTTGGTGGCCTGAAAGGCCTTCTCTTTGCCGCGTGGCGAGATGCTCTACTGGTCCCTTGGAGTTTGTGGTCCAGACGCAACTGTCCTGTTGCTGTGGACCTGCATGTTCCTAAATGACCAATAAAAAGAGGACTTATGTCCACATACTATGGAAATTAGGTTGCTTCATCTTTGACTTTTGGGGGGCCAGGGGGAGCTTGAATAGTATCTGTAGAATGATAAGCTCAAACAAGACAGGAGCAATGCTCAAGAAAGGAATTGCACAGAGGGCAGTGGCGGGCCTGTGGTGGATTTCTTGTCTTCTGTGCAGGAGACCCAGGTTCAGTCCCAGCTCGGGGCACCTCAAGTGAAACCATCACTTGTCTGGCAGTGAGGCCTTATGTGTTGCTTTGATATTTAACAGTTTTCAAGAGAAATGGACTAGGAAGAAAGACCTGGCCAGTAACTTTTGAAAAATCAGCCAGCAAAAGGCTTAGGGCTCAGCACAATCTGATCCTGTGAAGCGTGGGGTCACCGAGGAATGACTCACTAGTAACCAGCCTCGGCAGGGTGGTACCTAGGCAGGCATCTATTCAGGTCTGTTTTCAGAAAATTAGGAATGAGCAGTAGTTGGGGCTCCCTCCAGGGGAAGGGGCCCGCAGGCACTGCTGGGCAAACTGTACTTCCTCCTGTACCCTTCCATGGTTGCCTGCAGACTCAGAGCCCCTAGATGTAATGCTTCCGCTAGCTGGTTTTTGTGCTGAACACCAGCACTCTGTGCTACATGCTTAGGGTGTCATGCTATACATCCCAAAGAAACAGAAACTGCCTTGCTAGCATCTAATCTAAACCCGCTACTACATTTCAGGGGTTCCCAGAGAGTAGGCCTTCATTCCCACCCATCCCCACCCCCCACCCCCCAAAAAAATCCCTTTCAAGTTCTACTATGATTAGGGCACTATTTTGCAGAGCACAAGGTTTTCAGACCTGTGCTGGGCTGTGTGTTTGTCATTCATCCCCAGTCAGACATCCATTCTGGTATGTTCTTAGTGCGGAGTCACTGTACGCTCCATTGTCCCAGCATTTAGAGGTGGGGAGCAGATGAATCGCTCCGTGTGTATTGTCACTGGGAGCTTTCCTCTGCCTTTTCTCCAGATGCTAAGCTCCGTGAAACCAAAGACAAGAGTCGGTAATCTGTCTGTACCCCTCCTGGCTGGAGAGGAGCTTGTCCTTGATGTTGGAATATGGAGTCATGAGCCAACAACAGCTTCAGGAAGCCTGTGCCCTGCCTTTCCCATCAAACCTGAACCACAGTGGAAGAGCCTTTTCTCTCTATTAGTATTGTAAGAATATAGCATGTGCCAATTCGACATCTTCCATATGTTCCATTCTGTGACACTGATGACATCAATCATATTGTGTCACCATCACCAATATTCATTGTCAGGTTTTCCATCCCCATCAATGGAAATCAAATTCTTCCTAAATAAATTATTCCCCCTGTCAGATTTTCAGAGTTAGAACTCAGGGATCAACTCAAATTTTCATTGACCAATCTTCCAATTAGATCTTCAACTTGCTTATCTTGGGGTCTTCTCCTAAGATTAGCAAACCGCAAACCCATTCCTATCCAAACTAAAAACAAATAGAGGCCCTCTCCCCCACAAAATCCCAAACACCAAAAGCACCAAGAGGCAATGTCTTTCGAAAATATAGTGAAGGAAGAGAAAGAGGACATGGTCAGGACAGATGTGTTCCAGTAAGTTGCTGATACTCGCACAGCAGAGGATGAAACGGGAACCGCCCGGACAAGTAATTCAGATGGCTCAGCCTGGGCCAACCCTACAGTAGTTTGCACCCAGCCCCAACCTCAGCCCCGCCTGCTGGGGTCTCGGGACTTTGGTTTGCCTGGGTTGAGCCACATCTCAAACAACTGCCACCTCTGAATAATGAGTGGTTTACCAAGAGAAGCTCAGGCCTAAAGGGATTCATCTTCTCTCTCATGTGTCCAATACAGAAATGGTCAGGAAATTTGAGTCCCAGCTGCCAGCAGTTGTTCAATAGACAAAGGACTGCTTCCCCAAGTTCATTGGGAGAACTTCCACACCCAGAACTTCCACACCCAGCCTAGCCCTGCTGGCTCTTGCAAGTTTCTGGGTGAGACAACACAAGAACCAAGAGTGTGGGCTCTGCATTACCAGCTCTGCCAACAACTTGGACTTGGATACCTGGCCAAAGTCATGTCACCTACTTGTGTCTCAATTTTCTCACCTGGGAAGTGAAGGGGCTGGACAGGAGCAGTTCCTTTGTTTCCTATGTAAACAAGTGAAATATAGCCTGTCAAACATAGATGTTACTCATATGCCAATTGTATGTTGTGTGCTATCAAGTCACGGAGAATCTGCATGGACTCTACCACAATGGTGGGTTTGATTTTTTTTAATGTGTTATTTCATATCGTAAGTGCTATTTTGTATTATGCTTCTTTCCTAAACAGGAAAGGAAGTCCTTTTCCGTTCTCCTTTTTCTTAATTCTCTGCAGACAGGCATCCTGCTTGGGAAAGCAGAGGGGCAGCAGCGGAGAGAAAGACCCTGCTGGGCGAGCTGGGTTGATACAGTGGCTGCAACCAGACATGAAACCAGCAGTGAGGAGGGGGTCGTGGGGCCAGGTGATGAGTCATTTTATTGGAAGTGACACAATGACAGCTAACAACAAACTGGAAAACAACATGAAATGTTTAATAATCATCTAAAATTTCACTACCTTAAAATTTCCCACATGTCTTTCAGCTCAAACATTCTTACTCTTCCTTGAGTGGTCAGTGCTAGTGCTAAAAGCAATATGTGCTTTCCCCTTCCCTGGGAAGGAGAAGAAGAAAGTGCCATTTTGGAGTACCATGTTGTAGGCAATAAGGGACAGGAGAGGGGGTACCCCCTCAAAGTGGATTTTTTTTCCCAAAGCTATGTGTTTAATTTTTTTTTTTTTTTTTACAAAACAACTGTATCACCTTCAAAGCACTCTCTGCATGTCATACATTTGTCATATCTTCAATTCCATTCTTGGAAACCTTTTTCAAATTCATCTGTTTGGATGACTGGCAGCACCTCCCTCGTTTTTCCCCTCACCTTTATTATGTCGTCAAATCACTCTCCTTTCACGCCCCTCTGCATTTGAGGAAGCAAAAAGAAGTCAAACAGTGAGGTCGAGTGAGTAAGGTGTGTGGGGCAAGAGGCATGCTGTTTTCTCTACCAAAACTGGCTCGCTGAGATGGCTGCTGTGTGAGCAGGTTCACTGTCGGCGACATAGTGGGTTACACATTGGTCTGCTAACCACAATGCCAACAGTTCTAAACCACCAACCACTCCACAGAAGACTGATGAGGCTTATAGTCTCAGAAACCCCCAGAAGCAGTCTGCTGTGTTCTGTGGGGTCTCTTTGAGTCCGAATGAACTCAATGGCAGTGAGGTAAGTAGTTGACACACTTGGTTGCTAACTGAAAGGTTGGAAGTGTGAAGTCACCCAGAGGCCACTTTAAAAAAGTAAGGCAAAATAAACAGCAGTCATTGGAAACGATGTGAAGCACAGCTCTCTGATGCACACAGGTGGCCGCGAGTCAGAGCCCACTTGACCAGTGGGGTTGCTTTTCTCTGTGAACTCGGTCAAATGGAAATCGTGCGAAAGAGTGGCAGACAAGAAGAACACAAAGGACAGGGGAACAGAGTTATGCTGGTTGTGGCTGGGTATGGATCCCGCCAAGCAAAAATCAGTTCAGTAACTTGGATGCTTACCAAGCATTTTTGTGTGGCTCCTTCTCAGCTTTGGGTTCTAATGACTGAAGCCCACTCCCATCAAGTTCATGCTGATCCAACAACAACCCTAGATAGGGTTTCTGAGTCTGTACGTCTTGATGGCCTTGTCTTTCTCCTTTGAAGCAGCTGGTGGGTCTGAACCACCGAGTTTGAGGTTAGCACTCTTTCTGTAACTAAAGTTGGGAATAAAGAGGAAAGGGATTGGGAGGTTCTTCAAAGGCCGGGTGTTCTCAATAAGTTGAACACACACGTTTTGATGTCAATTTTCCTTCCTTCTACCAGCCAAAAACGAGTAAGATTTACTTTCATTACAAATATTTGTTGGATGTGTTTTCACAAAAGCACTAAGACGTGGGGAAACCCACACACCACCCCAACCCCACTCCCTAATGCTTTCATGTTGGCTTTTGCTTTAATTTTGTCACATTGCTTCTTTGATCCTGCCAACCATCCATCATTTCAGAAACTTTGATTAAATAACTGCTTAACTTCCCAGATCCTTTGTATAATGATTGTATTTCTTTTAATAGTCTATACAATCATAATGAGCCTTCACAAAGCCGGTTCGGATGCCAGTGCACCTGGGCTTCTCCTGGCTCCCTGTGATTGAAGGCAAGTTATGTCACCTCTCAGGGCGTAGCTCTCCAATTGATAAGAAAAGCTTAGCATTGAATGCACACTCCCCACAGAGACGATGTTGAGGGGGGTTATTCAGCCAGTGTTTATAAAGTATCTTTACTTAGAGACCCTGGGGCAGGGCAATACACACTTAGGGATTTTCATATGCAATGTGAAATAATCGGTTCTCTGTGACCATCTCGACAATGGTATGTATTGTGTGTGTGTGTGTGTGTGTGTGTGTGTGAGCACGTGTGTGTGTTGGGGCTTGGTTTTTGCTTTATTTTGTTTTGCTTTGGGCTGTATACGCCCTATTGAGATCTTTCTTCTCCAGCCTCTGAGCTTCATTGTATTCCCAGAGGCAAAGACGGCCGGGGTGTGGCCGGGCAAATGGAACAGATGGCAGATCCTACGCCCAAGTGTGTTCCAACTGTATTTATATAGGACTAGCAGCAACTGCCAATTCCTCTAAGTTGTGAGGGTTAATGTAAATCGGTGAAATTGGAGACACTCCTCCTCCCCAGTTCAGCACACAAGGTTTTGTCAAAGCCTCGGGCCAAATTACCCTTAATTTTGCTCACCCGCCATCTTTGTTTGTGGTGCTAGCTGACGGCCACTGAGATGTGTGTTCCTGTGTTACGGGATATGGCGTCTCAGGCAGTCTATGTTTGTGCAAGACCCCACACTTACAAGGGCTATTCAGGATGACCGTCTAACATGAACAGTGGACCTGGTCCAGCTCTCTCCTGTTGCTTCTAAAAGGATGTCTTCTCTCCAAGACCCGTGAAATGAGGGTGTTAGGAGAGGCTGCCACTAAAACCAGGGGTTTTTAAGTTTAAGCTAATATTTAATGTAGGATAAGGACGACCAGTAAATATTGATTTATCTTCCCTCCCATTCCCCTCGGGGCTTAATCTTCCAGCTCAGAACATTAAACAATTGTTTATTATTCCATTTGTATTATTAAAACAATACTGGAATTCCTCTCCTTTATTTTTCTTCTCCTCCTTCTTTCTGTTTCTTTTGTAAGAGAGGAAGAGCATCCAGGGTCTCAGCAGGACAGAGCGACAGCTCAGGTGGCGAGCAATGCACCTTTCAGGAAGAGGCCAGGTGGCGCCACTCTGTGTGGGG
This sequence comes from Nesogale talazaci, assembly GCA_004026705.1. Taxonomy (NCBI): domain Eukaryota; kingdom Metazoa; phylum Chordata; class Mammalia; order Afrosoricida; family Tenrecidae; genus Nesogale; species Nesogale talazaci. Next base: position 64,495 of record PVJH01007947.1, on the reverse strand, counting down.
ACCTGATTCTTGACGGGCTGCAGGCACAGTTTCTGAACTGCAGCAACACTTGAAAGAGTTCTTCTTACTCCAGGCTCTCTCAACAGCAAAAAGGGATTGGTAGGACATCATGGAGCCCATGGCAGCCCCTGAACCACACTGAGCAGTGCTGTCAAAGAAGACTTTACTACAATGATGTAAACGCTCTTCATCTGCTCTGAATGGCAGCCACACATCATGGGTAGCTGTTAAACACTTGAGAAGTGGCTTGTGTCTGCGAGGAACTAGATTCTTAAATTGTATTTCTTTTTAAATTAATTTATGTTTAAATTGCCACCAGTGGTCTGTTATCAGCATGTTGGGCAGAGCCCTGATGATACAGTGGGCTACTCATTTTGCCACTGACTACAAGCACTTTGAAACCACCATCCACTCTGTGGGAAAAAGATGGAGCTTTCTTCTCCCCAAAACACACAGACCCCCAGAAGGGCAGTTTCACCCGCTTTATAGTGTCCCTGTAAGTCAGAATCCACTCGATGGCTCTGAGTTTGGTATTTGGAAAAGTGACCGTAGTAATCTACAGACCTCCAAACATCACTTGCCAACACCATGATTCCAATACATCAATCTCTCCTTCTCTTTTCCTTCTTTATCGTCCACGTTTCTTTTCCCGAACAAAACAAAAAGCTAAGGCTTGTGTCAGGCATGCCTTTGTCATCAAAATGATGTCCTTGTTTTTCAAACAAGGAGGATTTGTTGTTGATTTGTTGATGATGTCCTTGTTTTTCAGGGGGATTTTTGTAGCAGACTTGCCCAGTGCAATAGTCTGATTTCTTGACTGTTGCGTCTCTAGACATTGATTACCGATCCAAGTAGAATGAAAAAGCTGACAACTTCAATGCTTTCTTCACTTATAAGGATGTTGCTTATCCAGGTATAAGGATTTTTACATTTCTTCATATTCAGGGGTAATCCATACTGGAGTCTATAGTCTTTGACTTTCCTAAGTACGTGCTGCAAGGGATCATGGTCATGTCGCCTGCATGTGGCAAGTTGTTGATGTATCTTCCTAGAACCCTGATGCCATTTTCTTCTTCATGTAGTCTGACTTTTCAGATTTGATCAGCACACATACACAATATTTCAGGTAAAAACGGCATTTGGCCACATACCTTTTCTATGTTGGAACCCCCACACTACTCCTTTGTTTTGCTTGAGTGACTGCCTCTTGGCTCAGGTATAGGTTATACCTGAGCTCAGTTGAGTGTTCTGGAGTTCTCATTCTTTATAATGTTATACATCATCTGTTATGAACCACACAGTCAAATGACTGTGTGTAGTCAACACGGGTGAAGAACTTTCTGCTATTCTCCACTTTTAGCCAAGATCCATCTGGCAACAGCAAGAGTATCCCTCTTTGAATCAGCTTGAATTTCTGGTCCCTTCTGCTTTCTTATTCTAACGTATTTTGCTTTGAGTAACTGTGTTGTGGAGATATAATTCACATGCTATACAAAGTATCTGAATCAGTCGTTCTGGTATATTCCCCAGATTGTACAAACATCACTGCCATCAATTATAGAATGTTTTCATCACTCAAACAGAAAGCTCATATCATTAACAGTCACTCCCCATTTCTCCCTAACCCCTGTTCCCACCTCCAACCAATCACTGGGCAACTGCTACTCCACTCAGCAGCTAACACCAGGCCAGGGGCTGACTATGGAACAGGCTATCAGTTGCTCAGATGTCAGTTCAGAATTAAGATGAAGAAAATGGAGACAAGTCCACAAAAGCGAAAATACAACCTTAAGTTTATCCTACCTGAATTTCAAAAGCGTCTCAAGAATAGATTTGACACAATGAACATTAATGACAGATAACCTGGTAAGCTGTGAGATGACATCAAGAAAGCTAAAACACATTCAACATCTCTTAAACTGACAGAACTCAAGGAAATATTTAAACCTCAGGTTGCAGTATTGAAAGCTTCACTGGGAAGAATGAATGGTGCAGGAAGCATCAAAAGAAGATGGAAAGAATGCAGAGTTGCTTCACCAAAAAGGACTGGTTGACATTCTCCCATGACAAAAGGTAGCATATGAGCAAGAGTCAATCAATGGTGCTGAAGAAAGAAGCCCTGGAAACATTTGCTCTTCTGCGCCAGGAAATTTTGAAGATAGCTACTTGACCAATTGACTGGAAGAATTCCATATTTTCACTCATTCCAGAGAAAAGTGATCCAAGAGAATGCTTAAATTGTAGAACAATATCATTGATATAACATACAAGTAAAATTTTGCTAAGGATCATCTAACAACAGTTGCAGCAGTACATAGAGAGGTACAGGAGGGATTCAGAAGAGGACTTGGAATGCAGGATATCATTGCTGATGTCAGGTGAATCTTGGCCGAAAGCAGAGAATATCAGAAAGATGGTTACTTGTGTTTTATTGACTATGCCAAGTCATTCGACTGCATAGATCATAATAAATTAAGTTTAACCTGGAGATGAATGAGAATCCAATACACTTGATTGTGCTCATTTGAAACTTGCACATGGACCAAAAGGCAGAGGTAGGGACAGAACAAAGGATACTGCAGGTTTTAAGTCAGGAAGGTGGGCAACCAGGTTGTATTCTCTCATCATACTTATCCAGTCTGCTGAGCAAATCCTCAGAGAACCTGAACTGTGTGAAGAAGAATGGCTCATCCGGACCCACCGAACAACTTCGATATGCAGATGACACAACCTTGCCTGCTGAATGGAAGGGGTGGAGTGGGGAGCTGAAGCACTTGCTGATGACGATCAAGAGTTGCAGTCTTTAGTGTGGATTACAACTCAATGTAAAGAAGAGCCAGGGCAGGTGGGGGGAGGGGAACAAATCCTCACATCTAGACAAATACCTCGTGATGAATGAAGACAAGGTTGACGTTGTCAAGGATTTTGTCATGCTTGGGCCCACAGTCAGCACTTACGGACGCAGCAGTTGAAAGATCAAAAGACAGGTTGTATGAGGTAAATCTGCTGACTGCACAAGACCTCTTTAGAGTATTGAAAAGCAAGGAGTTGCTTTGAGGACTAAGGTGTGCCTGACCCTTATTTTCAATGACCTCATATGCATGTGGAAGTTGGACATTAAATAAAGAAGACTGAAGGAGAATCAGTGCATTTGAATTGTGGTGCTGGGCGGGACTATTGGGAGTATCGTGGACCACTCAAAAAACAGACCAATCTGTCTCGAAAGAAGCATCGCCAGAGTGTTCCTTAGAGGCAAGGTTGGCAAAACTTAGTCTTGCATACTTTGGACGTGTTGTCGGGAGAGACTAGTCCTTGGAGATGGACACTGTGTGTGGTAAAGAAAAGAGGCAGCAAAAAAGAGGAAGACCCTCAACAAGATGAAATAGTACCACGTCTACAACGATGGGCTCCAGCACGGGAACAATCGTGAGGGCAGTGTTTGGTTCTGTCGTGCATAAGGTCAGTAGGGGTCAGAACTGACTGGATGGATCTTAACAACCACAATAAGTAATCGACTGTGTGTCTCTACAGATTTTCCTATTTGGACTTTTCCTGTATATGTGGAATTATACAATATGTGATCCTTTGTCACTGGGTTCTTTGACTTAGTATAATGTTTTCAAGGTTCCCATGTCCCACGTTGTAGCATACATCTGCTTTGCTTTCCCCTTTATGTCAAGTAATATTCCATTGTATGTATGAATTACATTTTGTTTATCTATTCATCAGATAGTGAATATTCGGGTTGTTTATACTTTTTGTTTACTATGAATAATACTTTTATAAATATTTGTGATCAGGCTGATTTTGTATGTGTTTTCAGTTCTCTTGGTTATATGCCTACGAATGCAATTGCTGGGTCATCACTTAATTCTCTGTTTAACCATCTAAGGAGACCTCAATTTTTTTTTTTTACAACAGCTATACCATTGTATGTTCCCATCAGCAAATGCACCCAAGTGAAAAAACAAAATAAAACTCAGTACCTTCAGACCAATGCCAACTCCCAGTGGCTCTGTAGAACAGGGTAGGTCTGCCCCCTATCAATTTCAGAGACTGTTAATTGGAGTACAGCAGCAGGTGGTTTTGAACTACTGACCTTTCAGATTGCATACCGCAATGCAAAGTCATGACCACTACTTCACCAGGGCTCCTGGCACCCATATGAAGACTCACCCACACTTATTATCTGACTTTTTCATTCAGACCATCTTTGTGACCGTGTTTTTGTTTTGTATATCCCTATTGGTTGGTGAAGGATCCTCAGTAGCACAGTGAACGATGCACATGGTCAATGATTCACATCCCCAAGTAGCCACTTGGGAGAAAGGTGAGGCTTTCTACACTTGTAAAGAGATGCAGTCTCAAAAGCCCACAGCTCTTCCCAGTCCTATAGGATTGCGAGGACTCAACTCAAAGGCAAGGAATTGAGTTAAGTTGAGATGAGATGAGGTGAGTGGTTGAGTTGAATTGAGCTGAGTTGAGTTGATGATTGGCTGCTCTTTTTCCCTTGTTTGTTCACACTTTATGAAGACCTCACTTGCAGTTTTACAAGACAAGGTCAAGGTCTAAAGGAGCCCTGGGGGGCATTGTTATTTGCTCAGCTGTCAGGTCAGGTTGGAGATTCAAATCCACCAGATGCTCACAGGGAAAAGGTGTGGCAGATTACACCTGTAAAGATTGCAACCTTGGAAACCCAGTGGGGGCAGTTCTCTGTCCTAAAGGGTCAAGAAGAGTCAGGATTGAGTTTACAGTAACAGATTTAATGAGGAAGTCACTTTACCTTTACTTCTGCAACGTAAGAAAGAAGCTGACAGGTGGGATGATGCTATCCAGCCATTTTTTTGTCCTGTTGGATACAGAAAAGACTTACACTTCCTGGGCCAGAATTCGAGTCAGGGCTTCTTCTTCTGCAGAATATGGTCTCTGTAAGTGATTGTGGCATGAGCCAGTACACCCCCTTCCCTTTCCTTCCTATTACAGAAGAATGTTCCCCAAAGTTCTTTCTCAAGGAGGCACAAAAAAATTCCTGGATCACCATTAAATTTTAGTGGTTTAAATGATTCCAAATTGCAGAGAAATATCAAAATGCTGAAACAGAATAGGTGAGAGAAAAAAAGCTTATTAATGATTACCAGGAACTGGGGGCAGGTAGAAATGGAGAAGTACTGCTTAAGGAGAACGGAGTTCCTATGTGAAGTTATGAAAAACTTTTGGAAGTGGATAATCATGCTGTTTTGGGCATGATAAAATGTGGCAAATATAATTAATGATACTGAATTGCACACTTATAAAAGACTGAAGACTAAAATTTGTTCAGATTATGAGGGAATTTTAAAAGTTTGGGGAAAAGTGGAATTAAAAGATAATCTCAGTAGCACCCAGCCATTAAGCACTGAACCAGGAGGTCAACTGTTTGAACCCATCTGTGGGAGAAAGATGCAGCTGTCTGCTTCTGCAAAGTAGGCTGTCTTGGAAACCCTATAGGGCAAGTCTACTGTGGCCTATCCCATCACTGTGAATTCACATGAATTCATGCTTGCTATTCTTTAGGGAAAGCATATCACCTGGCAGCTTTCCTCAGCGATCAGTGAGCAATTTAGTGTAAAGTTTCGGGTCCAAATCTTATTTATTTTATCAGTTCCCAGAACAGCACCTCACATTTAGCTGGTTTTCAATAAATACTGTGTGAACAAATTAATGAACACATAGAGATGTCAAAAAAATTACATGGGCCTGACTTCTTTCTCCTCATCAGTAATTTAACAGAATAATATTGAACTATCAAGTGTTTAGGATTTGTTTCAATGATCTTTCCATATAAGAGAGAAAATGTAAATACTGTATTCTGTTGGAAAATTTATTCTGAAGACACACCAATAATTAAACAGGGAAAGGTGATAGGTATCAGGGGGTGATCAATTCTCTGATATACTCACAGCAAGGGTTCCACAGGCAGCTGTGCAGTGATATTATTATTTATTATAATAACGATATAGAGATCATGACAGAGAGAGAAAGAAAGTAACAATAAGAGTCAGACATACATAACATCAGGGTAACATGCTCCACCCCGTATGGTGGTCCGTGTGGAGATGGAGAGGGACAGGAAGGAGTTACATGATGAAGGCGAGGAGCTGAGAGTGTCAGCAGTGAGGGTCACAAACATTAATTTTCCCCATTTAAGTAGCCTAACAGGACACACCATTTCTGTAGTCACCGGTCAGGACATGCCGTAAGCAGGGGCTGTCTTAAGGGCTATAATATGATAATGGTTTAGGGATGCCTCATGACTAAGAGGAGAGGGATGTGATAAGGAGGAACTTCAGACTCCCGGGGGTTGGCGAACAGGTTTACATTGTTAAGGGTCATTGACAATGGCTCTTGAATCCCACCCATAGGCCCTGAGGGAAGCAGATCATTCTTCTAACTTGAGTCATGCAAAGCCCTCATAAAATTGGGAGTTTCAGTGAGAATGGCTAGCACACTAAATGTTGGTAAATTGCTGCTTAATATTTTGGAGTATAATAATTCTGTCTTCATCCCACAGACAGGAAACCAGTCAATAGAGGTTTTAAATGCGAAAAGCAAGCTAACAGGTGAGCCTGGGAAACAGAATCCACAGCATATCCCTCCAAACACCAGGCCACCTCAATTCCAGGGCAGGGACTGGGAACCCAGGCTGGTTGATCCTGGCCAAGTATGGCCATGCCAAGCATAGAAGAGGCTGGGCCCAGGACAGAACCAGGGTCCTGCATAGCAACCACCGGAGTAGGAGCCCTTCTTGGCTCACTTTCCATCAAAGCAAGAACCTCTGAGTCAGAGCCAGGTGGCCAGGTAAGAATCTTCTAATTCTCTAAGGACAGAATTCAGGATAAACAGAAAACCATACAGAACAACCACAAAATAAGCCGTCTTGGTTGTAGAAAGCTCAAACTTGGGGTCTTTTTATCTGGAAATACCTCAAGTGGGTGGCTCTCACAAACAGCTGTCTTTGCTGACGATTCAGGAGTCTAGAAGTCTGACCTGCGGGTCTTGGCTCTCTGGAAAGGTTTGCTGTCTGTGTTGACTCTAGGGGGACCTTCTCTTCCTTGAAGATCTCCGTGTGGTTTGGCATGTGTCTTCTCCCACCTCCGCTTGCCTAATCTACTCTTTTTATGGCATGTAAGGGATTAACTCCAGACACATCCTACACTAACAAAAATCTCATTCCCAGTGGCATAGAGATTAGGCTTCACTGCATGGATGGCTTGAGGGCACAATTCGATCCATAATACCCAGTGTGCCAGAAACAAGGAAAGCAGTTGGGGTTCTGAGCAAGCGCGTGGACCCACATTTAAGGAAAGATTCAGGAATGATCATCACGCTGCACACTGATGATATCGGACTCGAGAGAATCAGGTGGTAACCTGCACATCTTCCCCCACCCCCACCCCGGGGCTGCTCTGGATGGTGAGACTGAGCTGGGAGTTCCTGGTCCTCGTTGTACATTGAAGAGCCGCCATCCTTGCCTTGCTTTCTGACCCCCTTTGACTGTTTCTGACAATTATCAGGGCTGTAATTTCTATCAGTGTCATCAGCCACCATGGCATTATTTTTCTTTGACCACTCAAACGAATATTTAGATCTGAGAGGTAAGGAATCTGGAGGAACCCCCCTCCCTGAAGCAATCACTTAAAATTTTTTTTCATGTTAAACCCTCCATTTTAGTGTTGTTCCAATGCCACCCCTCCACCCCCACCCCCAGTCACTCTCTTCTCTCAGTTCCACATCTGCCTTGGTCACTTCATAGTCATTGAAGTCTTGTCTATTGGTATATAAGACACATCTCTTCATCTTTTTTTTAAATAACCAGGGTGATATTAAATGTCTACCTTGGTAAGAGTGACTAAGTTTGGTAGGCATCATGTTCTCTCGTCTTGTCCATGTCTTAAGGTGTTTATGAGAATTACCACTGTTTTTAATTTTTTATTTAATTTTTTATTTTTTTACCACTGTTTTTTACTTGATGCATAAAATTCCATCATGAATGTACCAGAGCTTGTTTATCATCCCTCGGTAATTGAGGTTAGCTGTCATAACATTATCTAATTTACTCCTGCTTCTGAACTTCAGAGGTAGACAGGAAAGATAACTGTCTGTTCAAACCCCTTCACACAATAAAGGACTTCCAGAGCAAACCCAGAACTTCTAAATTCCAGTAAATCCAATAAAATGGGCATGAGGCTTGAGTGGACTGTAATGACAAAAAGATGTTGAAAATCATTAATGAACAGAAAAATGTAAATGAAGACTTCATGCTGTGCCATTTCACTGGTCACATCAAGTGTTGGTCAGACAGGGGAGCAGCAGACACCCTCACGCACTGCTGATGGACCTGTGACGTGACCCAGCCAACCTGGAGAACTGATGGGGACTTTCTCATGAAGATAGACATCTGTCCTCTAATATTTATAGAAGAGTCATGAAAACTATGCACATACACAGACACACATAAATTTGAAGAAAAAAGAAAAGGATTGGAGCATGAATATTAATAGAAATTTTACTCAAAATCGTACCTAATGGAAAAAAATCCCCAATCATTTGCCTATCAATAGTGACATATTTATGCACTTAATATATTCAGCAGCAAAATATATTCAGGAACATCATGACTAAATCTTAATAACTTTGTTATTTTTTTAAAAAGATCATTTTATTGAGGGCTCTTACAACTCTTATCAGACATCAATTGTATTGGACGTATTAGTACATGTATTGCCATCATTCTTCTCTAGGCATTTACTTTCTATTGAGTCCTTGGGATCAGCTCCCCCCATCACCACCACCACTCTTGGGATCCCTTGAAACTTTGTGTTAAACAAAAGAACACAGATACAAGGGATTTCATCTGTAGAATTCCATTTAGGTGACAGTTGAGGACAGATGGAACAACATTTTCATGATAAAAATTAGAAAGTGGGGGCCTCAGTTTGGGGCTCTTGACTAGAAAGTATGGGAGTTGGGAACTTTCTGGGTAAATGGTCTGTATTTTCATTGGGAGAGTTTATAGTTGAGTAAAGGTTTGTCCAAGTCGAATGAGCGATCCACTTAAAAGCTGTGCATTTTATCCTGTAGAATGTCTAACTTTACAAAAGAAACTGAGGCTCAAAGGAGTGAGAAGACTTGCTTGACGTTTGACATCATGGAAGAAGCATCAGAGCCCATTCTTGAACTCAGGCCAACTGAAATCAAAGCAAGTGCCCTCTGTCTAAGGGCAGGAGGTGGTGGAGGGAAGCGGAGACAGAAGGGACATGAGGCTCTTACATGGATGGGGAGAGCCATTTCCATGGAGGCCACCTGCAAGGGTAATTAGGGGAGTTGACAGATGCTGGAGCAGAGATAAGGATCTCCAGCAGAGGGGCGGAACTTGCCTGTGGAGGAGGTATTATGATTTTTCCTTTTGGCTATCCCTCTTGAGTAATAAATAATAAGTCTTTGCATTTTTAAGACTTTAAAAAAATCTTCTCTTATAATATCAAAACAACTAATTTCAAAAAATTTGGAAATATAATCAAAAGAGAAAAGGTTTAAACCTCCAATGACTGTAATAGCCAATGATCATTCTGATATGTTCTATTATCTGCTAGTCAATAAGAATACTTTCTCCATAGAAATATAGGATAATGCTATGTCAGATGTTTGTAATATGTCTTTATGTTGTAATAATGTGCTTTTTAGAAACATGTCATAAACATTTATCTTTGCCAGTGTCCATGAATTGATGATGTGGTCTCTTGAGTGCATAATATTCCGTGAATGACCATATCCAAATTCATTTCACCAGACTGTAGCTGTTGTACATTTAAGTTGTTTCCAGGGTTTATTGGGTTTAGTTTTTGTTTTTGTTACTGCCAACAATCATCTTCCAAGAAAACATATTGCACATCCACTTTTTCCATCTGCTGTACTTTCTTTTCAGTCTATAGCCCTTAATACCCCTTATAAGTTATTCTAATGTATGAAATAAGACACTGGGGTGGAAAAAACTGGCAGATTGGACCATGGCCACCATAGCAATTCATCTATTCTGGGAAGGAGCCCTTTGAAGACAGGAGAGGGAACAATAGACAGGAGAGAACAGTTCCCTTCCATTCCAAGACTTTTCCTGTGGGTCCCCCAGGGCCCATGACTACAGGACCATCACTAAGCCAAGTAGGAAGAGGGCTTCAGAGTATTGACAGGGAGCTGGGCTGAAGACCAGGTAGAGGAGGAAGACTAGCTTGCACAGCCACTGGAGACTGGAGCTGATTTTTGGCACTGTCTACAAAGTCCCTTGCATGAGGGGTGGAGGAAGAGCTAGGGATCCTTTCCTTCAAGAGTTAGTTTCCTTTCCATTTGGAGGGAGGCTGTCAGATTCATTGTGCAGCTCCTATGGGATGGATGACAGGATTTTTTTTAACCTCCTTAGGACTTCCAGCCCTGCCTACCTGGCACAACCTTACAGAGCCATGTATAATATCCAGACGAGGGAGAAATGGGAGGAAGACGGGATTCCTTCTCCTTGCCTTCCAGTCTCCAAGAAGAGAACATTTTGGAGGAGTGGATTCCTATGTTAGTCTGGGTAGACTAGAGAAACAAATCCATAGAGACTCGGATGTGTATAAGAAAGAGGTTTATAAACAAGAGCAGTTGAGAGATCATCCCAGCCCAGTCCAAATCAAGTCCTTAAATTTAATACTAGCCCATATATCCTATACCAATCTATAAATCCTCTTCAGACTCACAAAACATGTGCAATGATGCTGAGTGCAGGACAATCACTGGCCAGTGGGTAGAAAGTCTTTGGATCCAGTGGCAGTGTCAGCATGTGACTCCATGTGTCTCCATGTGACTCCTCCAGCACCCAGGGCTACACCCTGGCTAGACCAGGGTAGGTCTGTGTGACTTCTCCTCAGGGATGTCTCACAGTGAGTGAGGAGAAAGAGACAATCTGTCTCCCACCTCTAAGGAGGAAAATCAGGATTTCCCAGAATTCTCAGGAGAAGGCCATGCCCACATAGAAGGCTCATTGACTATCACCCACTGACTCTTAATCCTCTCAAGTTCCAAACAGACCCCAGATTATGTAACTACCATAGTTCCCAAACCTGCAAAGTCCAGATGAGGTTTGTGTTTCTGACTGATTTTGGCCTGTCCGCTCCTTCCCTGCCATCAAGTCAGTAATGACTCATAGCAATCCTAGAGGAACGAGGTAGAACTGCTCCTGTGAGTTTCCAAGACTTTGCAGAATCTTTACAGAAGTGGCAAACCTCATCTTTCTCTCGAGGAGTCACTAGTGGTCTCAAACTGCTGACCTTATGGTCATCAGCCCATCCCATAACCTAATACACCCACAGGGCTCCTTCAGCACTCCCTAGACTGCACCCACCCCTTGACTGTCAGTTTGTTGTCCTGTGGTGCTTGTGTGCTGCTGGAAACCATGTCACTGTCATTTCAAAGACCAGCAGGGTCACCCAAAGTGAACAGGTGTTAGTGGAGCTTCCAGGTTAAGCACAGACAACAAAGAAGGAATTAGAGAAAGAAACCACTGAAAAGCTTATGGACATCACAGAAACCCTGTGAGATAGTGAAGGTCTAAAGGCTAGTAGGAAAAAGAACACTGTCAGAGATCATGTCCAAAGATGAGTACCTCGGGTCAGAAGTCATTCAAAATAGGACTGACAAAGAACTATATTCTCAGAGTAAAGTCTACTATAACAACACAAATGGGATGAAGCCTTCAGGACCTTCATTAGCTAATGGGCTATGACTCAAAATGTGAGGAAATAGTCATCAAAAATGAAATGGAATGCATGCCTAAAGATCTCTTTCCTAGGTGTTAATGAGCTGAAATGACTGGTGGTAGCCACCTTGAATCAGAAAATCATATAGCTTATTATGCTGTAATGACACAATCAGTAGGAATGGCATTGTATTCATCACCAGAAAGGACATTTCAATATTTATCTTGAAGTACAATGCTATCTGTGATAGGATAATGTTTATCTGCATTCAAGGAAGTCCATTCAATACAAATATAATTAAAGTTAAGCACCAACCACTAAAGTAAATGATGAAGAAATTGAAAATTCTACCATCTTTAGCCAAACATGTAAATAAGATGCATTGCTAATTATTGGCAAATGGAATGCAAAAGTTGGGAGAAAAAAAAGTAAGGGAAGGTAGTTGGAAAATATGGTTTTAGTGATAGAAATTGGATGATAATAATAATGACAAATGTCAAAAAAATAATGATAATTTTGCAAGGCCGGCAACTTGTTTACAGAAGATATCATTTTTCAACAACTGCCATAGACAGTCTTCTTCCAATAGACTACACAGAAATCAAGTTGACAAAATCTGTTGGATATGCCAAGGAAGAAGTGTAATAGCAGCAGTTAAAAGGAGGCCAGCGGATGATTGTGAAAAAGACCATCAATTTCTCATATGTAAATTCAGGTTAAAGCTGAAGAAAATTAAAATGAGTCCACAAGAGCTAAAATACAGCCTGAGTCTATCCCACCTAATTTTGAGAATATGTCAAGAATAGGTCTACTGTATTGAACAAACTATACAGAAGACCTGATGAGCTGTGGGATGACATCAAGAACATCATTTGTTGGAGAAAAGAATGAAAAAATGAAAGTGAATGTCAGAATAGCCCCTGAAACTTGCTTATAATTGTAGAGTACTTAAATCAAATGGAAGAAATGATGAAGTCTGAGAGCTGAACAGAACATTTCAAAGGGCAGCTTAACATGACAGAGTAAAATATTATAATGAAGCATGTAAAGATCTAGAGCTAGAAAATCAGGAGGGAAGAACATGTTCAACATACCTTAAACTGAAAGAACTCAAGAAAAAATTCAAGGTGTACATTTGAAAGATTACATGGGCAAAATGTTGAACCAGGCAGGAAGCATCAAAAAAAGATAGGAAGAGTATAGACTCACTGTATAAAAAAGAACCAGTTCACACTCCACCTCTTCAAGAGGTAGCATATGAGGAAGAACCAATGGACTTGATGGAAGAAGATCGAGCTGCACCGAAAGCAGCAATCAGAAACAAGACTGCAGGGCTTCATGGCATGCCAATGGGAGTTTTCCAACAAGCTGCTGAAGCGCTGGAAGTACTGACTCATCGATGCCAGGAACTTTGGAAGAGATCCATATTTGGACTCATGATACAAAGAAAGGTGATACAGCAGAATTGCCAATTTGTAGGACAATATCACATGCAAGTAAAATTTTGTTGCAATTCTTTGTTCAGCAGTGCATTGCAGACAAGGAGCTGCCACAGGTTCAGGCTGGATTCAGAAAAGGATGGGGGACAAGGGATATCATTGCTGATGTCAGATGCATCTTGGCCGAAAGCAGAGAATACCAGAGATATGTGTGTACTTGTGCTTCATTGACTGTATAAAGGTATTTAACTGTGGATCACACAATCCATGGATAGCCTGGAGAAGAATGGAACTTCCAAAAGACGTCATTGTGCTCCTTTGGAACCTGTACATGGACCAACAGGCAGTTGTGTGAACAGAACAGGGGGGTGGTGCGTTGTTTTAAATCAGCAAAATTGTGTGACAGGGTTGTGTTCTCTCCTCATATTTATTCAATCTGTATGCTGAGAAAATAGGGAAGCTAGATTATATGAAGAAGAATGAGGCATCAAGATTGGAGGAAGGCTTATTCACCTTCGATCTACAGATGACTCAAACTTGCTTGGTGAACAGGCAGAGGACTTGAAGCACTTGCCGATGAAGGTCAAAGATAGATGACAACTCAGTGTAAAGAAGACCGAAATCCACACAACTGGACCAATAGGTAGCATCCTAAAAAAGCAGGAGCAAGATTGAAGAAATCCACTATTTCATCATCTTGCTTGGATATGCAATCAGTGTTCCCAGAAGCAGCATATGCTCTTAATTGGGTAAATCTGCTGCACAAGATCTCTTTAAAGTGTTGAAAAGCAAGGAGGTTACTTGAAGGCTGACATGTGTCTGATCCAAGCTGTGGTATTATCAATCACCTCATATGCATGGGAATGTTGGACATTGAATAAGGAAGACTACAGAAGAATGGATGAATCTGGATTATGGTTCTGGTGAAGAACAAGCAAATCTATCTTGGAAGAAGTACAGCCAAAATGCTTTGTAGAGTCAAGGATGGCAGGACTTCATGCTATGTTCTTTGGACATGTTGTCAGGAGAGAGCAGTTCCTGGAGAAGGGCATCATGTCCTTGGTAAAGTAGAGGGGCAGTGTAAAAAACTGGAAGCCCCTCAGGTTGACATGGTGGCTGTAACCCTGGGCTAGAAGCAATGTAAAGATGGTGCAGGGGGAGGCGGTTTTCGTTCCATTGTAAGTAGAATGAATTGGAACTGACTCATTGGCACCTAACAGCCGGCTGCACTAGCTGATAGCTTCCATCAGCATTGGCCAACTCTAGTGTTTATCAAGCTCATCGGCGAGCACACATACATCTTGGCTTACTTATTCATTTATTTCCCTCTGGACGTTTCTAGAAGCGTAAATTGTAGGTCAAAGGGTTTAGACCTTTTTAAGGTATTTGATGTGTGTTGCCAAACTTTCTTTTTCGAATAGTTTTGCCAATTTATACTGTTAGCAATGGTGAATGAATGTGTATCCAGTATCACTTTAATACACGAACTGTAACATGGGACCTTGTGGTAAGTACTGCCTCTTTTAGAAAAGCATAAACTCTTGGGTTTAGAACGGACTTTTGATTTTGTTTCGCTCCATCTCCCATGCAGTGCCTCAACCTCTTTTGGATGCTGCAGTGTGAAATGGAAAGCTTTACTTTAGTGGTTGTGTGCGGGACTGCAGACCACTGGGTTGGCAGTTCAAATCCAGTAGCAGCTCTCCAGGAGCAAGGTTGGGCCTCCCACTCCCACCAGAGGGCAGTGATGCCCCCCCCAAAAATGCTAATGTGACATTCTGATGGATATTTGGATTCAATAGAAAGATTTTGCAAAGATAGAGAAGTAAACCAACGCCCTGATTCATGGTAGCGTATCACCCTCTATAGCTATGTGATTGCATGCAACCGACTTACTTGAGCCTCAGTGTCTCCACCTCTAAGATGAAGGAATTAAAGAGAACCCAGTCTCTCCATCGTCTTGAGCCCTGACATCCTATAAATCTTCCTTTATCTAAATCACCCCTCTCAAAGGCTAGGCTCACAATGGCGAGTGTCGGTTGTTTAAAATGCCACTTGTGTGGGAAAGGAGAAAACCCAGCAGCTTGCTAGCTGCTGGATCCGAATTCTATGTTCTTTGTGAAGTCATAAATTATGTCTTGGCTCCCAGACTATTCCAGGTTGCCTCGGGTTTTACGGAAGTGGCTTTCTCAGGAATTGTTCCCATTACCAGAAAGTGGGTGTTAATTTTTATCTTGGCCATTTTTCAGGGAAGACTGGCAAAACCACGAGCATCCTTTTCAGAGGATCGGCAGATTCCTACCTGGGAATGACTGCTTGAAGGATGCCGCATACTACATTCGTTACCCAAATCAGACCTGTGGTCAGAGACCCCTGGTTTCCTAATAGCATGCTTATCCTTGGCCTCTGAAGGATTTGAGGGCCAAGTGGAAACACTCTGGTCATCTTGCCACAGGAAATGGGTTGTCCAAAAGTTTAGCAATTGGTTAGTGCTCTTAATAAAATATCTGTGACCCACTCAAATGGGATCCAGGTGGTGTGCTGGAAGAGGAGGTGAAGCTAAAGAAAATAATGAGGGTATCGAATAGAGGCGCATGTGTCTTTGGTGTTATGCAGTTTGCAGTCCACATTACCATACCTTATGTGCTGCACATGCTGGCCGGGGGAGGGATAGCCTTCGCACGATTGGCCCTTATTTACTGGGCAAGGAAGCCCCAAAGCTGGCGTGGTGGTGGGGAGTGACCCATCTGCCTCTACAACAGCCCAAGTGTTTGGCTTGAAATCACCTCAATCTGTGTTTTCTGGGCAGATTTGTATAGTCTCACACCTCCACCATTTAAAAAAATGATCTCTTCTATACCAACCATTGAAAAAGACAGCTCTTCATTCTTACTCCTTAAGTCTCTGCTAACAAATCACTTGATGGCTTTTACTATATATGTAGTCTCTGATTTTTTTGGTGGGTTCCTCTTTCGACAACTGACTTATATCAAACACCTCTCTTTACTTTTTTAATCTTCACCCATCTTATCTTTGTCTTTGGCAGTTGGAAACATAGTCAAGAAACTGATATATATATATATATATATATATATACATATATACATATATATGTCTTAATAAATTCTCTAAAATTACACAAGTCATTTAAAAAAATCCTCGAATGATTGTAAGTGCATTTTGTAGTAATTTGGATAGGTCGTAAGCCAGGGAACTGCCTGCAATCCATTTGGAAAGCAAGCTCTTGGATCTTGTTTCGGATTTCCCAAATGAGAATCCTATACAAACCATCTTTACAATTGGTCCCATTTATGTCATATTTGTCTGTAAATAAATATACTCACCTCATTGTTTTCACTTCTAAATAATAAAGCATTGATAGAATCACCCGCTTGATATACTAGCTATAGTTTTTTAATATATTATAAACTGATGACATAGCTACCAATCTTTTAAAAGATTTATGAATACTTTGTAATATACCTCACTTTTCACTACTTTGGATAGACAAAAGGGTCTCAAAACATGTATAGAAAAGGTGGGACTGAAACACAGAATGTTCCCCTGAACTTTCTGAAGCCCCTTCATACCTACAGTACTCTGGGTAGTTAATTAACATTTAATTTAAGACGCAGTTCCTCGATTAACTTAGTCACATTTCAGTTGCAGTAGCCAGTACAGTTAATGGCTACCCTCTCGGGCAGATCTTGCTAACATTTGGTCGGGGCACATAAAACAGAGGGCCATGTGATGACTTTGATTAGCTGCAACTCAGGATGGATTTTCGCAGTGGCTGCAACCATGGGCTCAAACCTAAGAACAACCGTGAGGATGCTTCCTTCTGTTGTCACTGTGCATTGGGACTGACTTGACAGCACTAACAATAACAACTAATATATTGTAAGATTAGTAAAAAGAAGT
Source organism: Nesogale talazaci (assembly GCA_004026705.1). Classification (NCBI taxonomy): domain Eukaryota; kingdom Metazoa; phylum Chordata; class Mammalia; order Afrosoricida; family Tenrecidae; genus Nesogale; species Nesogale talazaci. The sequence goes on along the minus strand of PVJH01007947.1, from coordinate 47,370 downwards.
GTGGATAGTAATCAATTTAGGGAAAACTATGAAAAATGCAAAATAGTTCATTCCTATGGTCATTGTCCAAGTAGGGAGAAGGCAAGCTAGAAGCATTTGAACTTGGTTAATGGGTTGACTTCAGGAAGCTAGGAGTGGGGATCATCTAGCCAGCGGACCTTATTAAGGGTTAAGGAATTATCCATACCGAAGAATTATCCATGCCCTGTCAAGAGCATGTTCCAGCCAGCATATGGAGGAGGAGGCCATGGAATGTTTGACCACGTCCAGAGCTGGCTCGTTTGTAAATGGATAATTCTGTATGGCGCACGAGTGACGTCATGAAGAGCCAAATGGACCTGAGCAGCGAAAAGGTTCTCTACCCCCAGAAACCTTCTCTCTCTCCTACTGCTCTGTGTTCCCTCCACGCCTGTTGCCCCATTTCTCTCCACTTCCTGTCTATGTGCTTTCTTATTTCACGGTCCTTCTTTCTCCTGCCCCATTGCTTTGTCTTCCAGACTTCAATCCTTTCTCTTGCCCTCAGTCCTTTCTCTCTCTCTTTCTGTGCTCGCTTCATCTTTCCGTCCCAAAGAACCAACCCTCCTCACCGCAACCCGAGAGGACAAAATAGCACTGCCCGGGAGGATTTCCAAGGTCATGGACTTTACCACCGGGCCACCTGGCCCAAGCAGAAAGGTCATTAATTCAGATGGGTAGAGTGTTTGGGATTTGTTTTGTAAATTGTTCTCTAGGAGTCCTGGTGGTTACACATGGTCTGTGCTCTGCAAGGTCAGCAGTTTGAAACCACCAGTGAGTCTGAGGGGGGAAAGACAGGACTTCCGACTCTTATTAACAGTTGCTGTCTCAGAACCTCACGGGGGCAATTCTACCCTGTCCTCAAGGGTCACTATGCGTTGGCATTGCCTCCGTGGCAGAGAGAGAGAGAGAAAGAGAGAGAAAGAGAGAGAGAGAGTTAGTTATTTCGAACCAAAAGGACACTCTCAGCTATAATACAAGTTGGAATTCAAATGCTCACGGGACATCCCCCTGGTGTTCTGATTGCCCTTGCCTGGTGGCATATGGGTTTACACATTGGGTTTCTATCCACAAGATTGGCAGCAGTCCAAGGCTATTGGTTGCACCATGGGGGTGGGGGTGGGGAATGAATATGTCTGCTCCCATGAAGATTTACCACCTCAGCAACCCCAAAGGGAAAGCATGTTCTGTCCGGTAGGGTCGCTGTGAGGCAGAATCAACTAGATGGCAGTGCATAAAATAGAACTGTCCCCTCCTCCAACCCCTGCCTGTCCTCATTGGTGTGAGCACTTCAGACGACTTGCTTTCTCCTATTTTCCATTTACGTCTGCCATTCAAAGTGAGACCCTCTGACGGTTCTGCTCTGAAGACCCAGGGAGCAGAGCCCAGCTCCCCCCTGTACCTTTGGTTGCCTGTATTGACCCCGGGGCGAGAAAGCTGGATTTGCCTTAAAGGTGTGGTGCCACTTCTGTTAAAATTTTTAATTTAATTTTAAAAAGCACAGCTGGCACTTGAAAATATTCAGGGGGTGGGGGTGGGCTCCCCAGAGGGAGGGAAGTACTTCATATACGTGTGTATGATTCATCTGTTGGCAGTAGGTGTTGAAGAATAGAACAGGCCAGATTCCCACCCCCCTTCTCTTACTTTTAATTATCCAAAAACTTGAACTGGGAAAGTACAGGAGACGTGGACCTGAGAGTTCTCAGAAATGCAGCAGAGTGCTCTGGGGAACAGAGCTGTTTCTAGTTGCACAAAGCAGACTCTTCCTTAGGAGGACGAAGTGGACGGCTTCCCTTACGTCTTGCAGTGAAGGAAAAAAATGTGGGGGAAAGACGTGTTACCTTTTTTCCATTCTAAATGCACTGAAATTAGGCAGTGGAAAATTCATTCCTCTTGTTAATTTATACAAGAAGTTATGATTGCTTGGAATCCTTCATCTGTCAGTTTTAAATACTCAAATGTGGGATTGATTATTCTCAAGAAGGTGATGTGGTGATTTGGTCTCTTTCTAGGACAAAGGGAGGCTTTGGGCCAAAACTCAAAGTCCCTACCTGGGTGGGGAGGACGGAGACCTGCTTTCGGCCAAGCTCTGTGCTACCCCAGCCCCAGAAAAGAAAAATGGATCCAATTTTAAGTCACTTGAACCTCAGCGAGAGTTTAAGGTTTAGGTTGGCCTCTTACTGTGTGTCTGGTATTAGCCAAGTAGTGTGTTAGGTGTGAGAGACATAGTCTCCGTCCACCTCACCACAACCCTGACAATGTGGCTTCCCTCAACCCAAGCTTATTGTAGTGTGAGGAATATAAGTCTAAGGGAGGTCAAATAACTTACGCAAAATCACGTAACCAGCAAGTGGCAGATCTGGATTCAAACTCAATTTATCCAATGGCAGAGCTTTGTCTCCTTTGGCCCACAGTGTTCAATGTTTGTTTATTTGTCGAATGTCTAGTGGTGGCACCAGTCTAGGCTCAGGCATTTCCTCAGTGAATAATAAAGACCATACCGCTGATCTTATGGGGCTTACTTATAGCCTAGAGGAAGGAAAACCAGAAAAACAATGGGATTGAGGAAAAAACAAAAAACACTGGACCATTTGAGATGCTATAAAGGCAGTACAATAAAGTGGTGGTGAATGTAGGGGGTGAGGGCAGGTTGACTAGAGAAACAAGTCCAGTGACACTTGTATAGGTGTGAGAATGCTTTATGTCAAGAAGTATTTATATACCAAGCAAACATCCTAGCCCAGTTCAGATCAAGTCCCCACATCCGGTACTAGTCCATAAATCCCTCTGAAGGCTCGCACAGCCACATGCAAGGATGCAGAATGCAGGGCTATCGATCAAAGGCTGGTGGGTGCAAAGTCGTGTGGATCAAGTGGTGGTAGAAGTATCCCAGGGCTCTGGCAGATCTCAGTGTGGCCCACTAGCAGGAAGGTGAAGGCCGAGAAAGGCACACCTGCAAGGGGTCACCATCAGGCCGTGACCTGATCAATAAGGGAAATACCACCCCTACACTCTGATATATCTTGAGGTCGACATGAAATTATGTAAACTACCACGTGTAGGCTGTTTTGTCGTGAGCTCCTGGAAAGTATTAGGGAATGAATTGGGTTGTAATGCCAAACATATGTATTGGAATCCTAGCCTCTATATCTGTAGATCTAATGTAACCTAATGTAATCACTTTTCCATTATACAATCTAATGTGATTTAGCCTGACAGTCAGAAGAGGACATTCCAGTGTAGAGAGGATCCCAAACCTAATCACTTCCATGTTCTGTAAAGAGCATCGTAGACTCACAGACAACAGAGAACATACCAGGAAAGAAAAATGCCTTGTGAGGATCCTTCACAAATGGAGGAACCCAGGAGTGGCCAGGACTACCAAAAGGGAAGGAATTGACATGGCCAGACACAGATTTGAACTTTTGGCCTCCAGAACTCAAAAATAACAATTATTATTTCTGGCTCTTAAAGTCACCAACGATAGCATTCCAACACAATGTGCTAGAATACCAAGACGGAAGGTTGTTCTGAAAAGATGCTATAGAACTCAGACCTGAAGGGGACACAGGATCCAATCCAGGTGCTGCAGGTAGAGAAAACAGCCATGCAAAGGCCCTGGGGTGAGAGCAAGGGCCTTATGTTTCAGAAACAACAAGAAAACCATCTGTGCCGTGTAGTCAGGTCAGGCACGTGTGTAGGGTTGGATTTTGTTCCAGATGTCTTAAAGCACCACCGAAGAGCTCTAAGCAGAAGAGTCGTAGAATCTGAAGGAACGTTTACATAATCACTCTGTTTCTGTGTGAGGTCTACAGAGGAGCAGTGCAGGAAGGGGAGGAGGCAGACGAGGAAGCATTTGAGGAAAGCAAGGGATTTCTAAAGAGGGACAGGAGTGCTTTGGAAACCGCCATGGAGGAGGAAGCTTACTTACCCCACTTCTAGGCCCTGAGATGCTCAAGCTATAAGGAGGGGTCCTAGGTTCACACCCATACCTGTCGCTTTCAGTCCATTCCTGCTCCTAGAGACAGCGCAGCCTCTGTCCTCACCTGGAATCTTTACAGAAATAAACTGCTGCTTCCGTTTCCCAAGGAGCAGTTGGGGGTTTGGACTGTCGACCTTTCAGGTTCAAAAGCAAGCTCTTTTCCTAAGCCATATTGTCCCCGGTTTTCATCGGAAACTGGGACACTGCCTTCAGACAGTTGCAGCGGATCAGTGCTAATCTGCAGTGGCGGATGAATTGTTTGAGGAGTCGTCAGAGGGACCGGAGAGTAGTCTCACTGAAGGAGGAATGACCCTGTCTGGAGCTGAGATCCAGAGGACAGAGGTGACCTTGGGGGGGGGGGGGGGGCGCTGGGATAAACAGTCCTTGACAGATAGTAGGAGAAGGTCCCTGGCCCAAGGATCCGCTGTGCCTCTGCAACACCAGGTTGTGGGTGGAACACAGGGAGCCAGGCCACCCCCACCTTGCCAGAAGCTTTCTGAGGCAGCTTATGGAAAAGGATCGGTGCGCTGGTCCAAAGAAGCCAGTGCGTTGGTCTCCTAGATCCCGATTAGGTTCATAAGTCCACATTGCTGGGATGCTTCACCATCAGCAAAGGTGTTGTGGGTTACAGGTTGGGCTGCTGACTGCAAAGTCAGCGGTCTGACGAACTCAACAGGTGCTCCATGGGAAAAAAGCTGAGGTTTTGTGGTCCTATAAAGAAACTCAGAGGGGCAGCTCAACTCTGTCCTTCTAAGGCAGTGCTCTCAAGCTTCCTGAAGATTCTCTGGCAATGAGTTTAATGTACGTCTCAATTGAGCGAAATCATATTTTATTAGGTTGTTAGGCTCCATGGAGCCAGGTCCAACCCAGAGGGGCACACAGTGGTACCTGTGCCTGAGCCCGTGGTGACAGACCAGCCGCTGCTACATCCGTCCATCTCCTTGAGGGCCTTCCTCTCGCTCACTGACCTCGGCTTTACCAAACACACGTCCTTCTCCAGCCACTGATCTCTCCTGAAACATGTCCAAAGTATCTGTTGTTATCACTGATTTGGGGAAGAGTGGGTTTGGGTTGGTTTAGGAATATAATAATAGAGAGTAGTAAGTACTTAATAAACTCGCTGCCATCAAGTCAATTATGACTCATAGACGCCCTGGAGGACAGGGGAGAACTGCCACTGTGGGATTCCAAGGCTACTGCTCATTATATATGTTATCATTGTAATAATAGATAACACTCATTGAGTTTATCTAGAAAACTTAACAGATGACACACAATTAATAAGCTTAGCACTTGCTTCATAAGTGCTATCTGTTATTTTATAATATACTGTGTACCTATTTTATTGCATAGCACTTACGAAGCATGCCTACTATATATCTTAAGGTACCTAAACCAAACCAAACCAGGCCCATTCTTCATCAAGTCATGGTGACTCATAGTAACACTATGATGTCGTGGTTTAAGACTAAACCTTTATAAAAGCAAATAGTCCCATCTTTCTCCAGTCGAGCTACTGGTGAGTTTGAACCACGGACCTTAGAGTGAGTAGCCGAACACCAAACCCACAGCACCACCAGGCTCTTGATAAGGTCCCTAGCTGAACCAAGTGGCCCATGCTCAACAGCCGACCTACTCGCTGGCCGTTCAACCCCCCTCCACAGTGTTGCCGAAGAAAAAGTCGGACCACCTGCTTCCCTGAAGGAAGAGCCGAGAAGACCCTTTTGGAGACGTCTGCTCCTTACAGGCTCCCTCTAAGTCGGCGGAATGGGCTGGATGACAACTCACGCAGCCACTCGGGAGCCCTGGCAGCGTAACATAGTGGTCGCACGTTGGTCCAGGGTCTGCAAGGTCACCACTTGGAAACCCCCACCCACGCTGTGGAAGAGAGAGGAGGTTTTCCATGGCTATAAAGAGGTACAGCCTCAGAAACCCACAGGGGCCGTTCCCCCTGCCCCACAGGGTCCATATGATTTGGAGTCAACTCCATGTCAGTGAGTTTGACTTAGGGTTTATGCTCCTCCAGCTTGAAATACCAAGACTGTCAGGACAATGGCACCACACGGCTGAGTGGCTAGTGCATGGGTTTCTCTACCCAGCAACACCTCTCTGGCTGAACTCCGCCCTTCCTTCTGGAAGTATTCTAATTCGTCGACCTGTAATGCTTTTCATTTTGACTCGTCTAGATTGTGTTGTGGTGAAACATTCTCCTGAGCTCTTTAGAGAAAAATGCCAAGTGACTGACAGACACTTGTTCTTTCATTTTATACATGTATTGAGCATTGACTGTATTCCAGACTCCTGATATCAAAAATGAGAAATAAGATGGGGCCCTTTGTTTGAAAGCTTAATTGCAAAAAGTACTATGGTTCCAGCATAGCTACCTGTTTGGGAGGCCAGTGTGTGGCCCTCTGTGTAAAATTTTCTTTGAAAATTTGGGGTCTTGTCCCAGGTACACTTTCACATGGCTTTCATATGGCCCATTGCTGGCACACGGTTACTACAACGCACTCCTCATATTAAAAGAATGTGCCCCTCCTACTCCTGATGTGAATGTGCAGATCATGTCACCTGCTTTTCAGAATGGAATGATGGCAATGTGAGGAAAGGGTAGAATTGTTGTTTAGGAAGCATAGAGTTTGGGGCTTTTTTTTCTGAGCATGGAAAATTGAGCAAAAAATGATGGTCGTACAGCATGATGGTATCTTGTTGAATTGTACATCTAAAAAATGTTGAATTGACAGATGCTGTGTACTTTATGTTTATATAATTTAAAATTCCTTTAATAGAAGTGAAAAATGAAATAGAAGATGGGCTTATGGAATACAGGGAGACCACCCAGGTAGAAGATAGCAGAGCAAAGTCCTGAACATCTAGCACCTACTTCATAGCACCCATTCCTGTCTAAAGTAAAATCTTGTGGGTTAGATGTATGTTTTGTTTATGTCTTTAAACCTCTCTAGATCGACTTGATGGTAGGGAGGGTGGCTTTCAGTTTTAAATGCCTTTTGACCACTATTGTCGTTGAAAATTAATGTTTATTCAGATCAGCCCATGAGCTGTAGGAGACTCAAGGCACTTCTACTCCTGAAGATCCTCAACAGGGTCTCAGAGACTATCAACTTGAAGGGAGCAGATAGCCTCATCTTTGCCCCTCCCCCAAGATTGATTGGTGAATTTGAAACAGCAGCCTTTCAGTTGACAGCCTAACATCTTCCTGAGTGCCTGAGTAGAAGCAAATGCAAACTTGTCCTCTTGTCTGCTTCTTCTGTCCAGAACATACACAGTACATGTATGGGAAATAGTTGATTTTTTTTAAAGGAGTGAGACTAGGGGATGGCACAAGGTAGGTCCAGGATTTATGGGCGATGAGAAGTTCATGTAACTAGTGGCATAATCTTTGTAAGAGTGAGAAATATTGCTCGTTCACAGGAGAAGATAGATTCAGAATTGCATGGTTACATATGACCACTTCTGGGTCTGGTGAATGCCTCTTAGTATGTGGTCAGTAAATAGTGTCGATCCGCTGAATTAATGTGTAAGAAAGAAATACGCAGAGAGGCAACCAAGTAAATCCAGAATCCTCATGTACTTGTCATGTCTCCTGGAACATATTCATTGAATTCCTCCATTTCTCATAATGTTACCCAGTATTGCGAAGATGTTTGTTTCTTTTTTTTTTTTTTTTAAGCAGAAAGATGTTTGTTTCTTCACATTGAGTTTGAGTCCTTGCTGATGGCTGCACTCTCTGATCTTCGGCAGCAAGTGCCTAATGGCCTCCATGCCCTTGACAAGCCAGGTTGTATCAGTTGCATGTCACAGGTTGTTAATAAGCCTTCCTACCATCCTGATACCTTCTTCTTTGTCCTATAACCCAGCTTCTCTAATTATCTGCTCAGCAAACGGGTGGAATAGGTGCGGTCGAGGATACAACCTGATCACACACATTTCCAGATTTTAAATCATGTAGCATCCCCATGTTCTGTTCACACAACTGTCTCTTGATCCATGGACAGGTTTTGTGGAAGCACAATGAAATGCTCTTGAACCCCCATTCTTCTCAAGGCAATCCATTGTTTGTTGGGATCCACACAGTCAGTCCTACAGGACAGCAGAATTGCCCCCTGGAGTTCCCTAGGCTGGAATATTTATGGGGCAGATCTCAGGGTCTTTTCTCCTATGGAGTCACAGACGTGTCCAACCCCTGACATTCTTATTCCCAACGGAGTGTTTAACCATGGTGCAACCAGACCTCCTCACCCTTCCCAAGGCTACCGTAACACATCGCCGAAAACTGGGTGGCTTAAACAGCAGTAGGTTAAGAAATCTAATCTTTCATCATTCTATAAGGCAGCAGTCCAAAATGAAGGTGTTCGCAGGGCTGTGATCCCTCTGAAGGCTCCAGTGGGAATTCCATATTCCTGTATCCAGCTTCTGGTGGCTCTGGGCATCAATGTCTCTGTCTTGACCCAGCCTCCTCTCTGTGTGTCTCTCCTTAGAGTGCCCGTCACAAGAATACTTGTCATTGGATGAATGCTTCACACAGAGAATACAGAACCATATCTGTTTGAGACCTTAACATCTGCACAGACTCTCCCAGAAAGATGACATCCACAGGTCCGGGCATTAGAATGTGGGTATATGCATTGGGGGACCACCATTCAACCCACTATGATGAGACTGATATCCTGGGGAGTAGGAGGGCACAAGACACCGGCTCACTGCTCTGTTCGGGCCTGAGTCTAGCCCTGAGAATAAGAACTGGACCCAGTGGAGGCCATGGGAGCCAAGAGGAGCAGACAGGACCAGTCGATACTGCATAAAAGAACTTGCTAGGACTCAGTAACTAATTGAAGTAATAAATAAGCAAAAAAGGAAATTTAAGTTTGACAATAAGACATGTTTCCCCCCCAAAATGGGTGCTGTAGATGCTGTAGACCCCTGGATCTTGGAAGATCAGGAGGTTTTACAAGAGCCCTGGTGGTGGAACGGTTACAGACTGAGCTGCTAGCCACAGGCTGGCCGTCCAAGACCCTGGGCCACTTCTCAGGAGAAAGCAAGACTTTTTACGCTTATAAAGAGCTTGCCTCTCAGACATTCAATGGACCCAGCACAGTGAATTGGGTTTGAGGTTACTATATGTGTGTTTGGTGGACAGTGGGGAAGGGCATGGTCCCATAGACGGGACTCCTCTAAAATTTCCTTAAGTGGAGGTCCATTGTCACACACTGCAGGTGTTTTTTGACTGATTGCCTTTCCCACACTTTTTAAACCACAAACCTGCCTCACCTGGATTATAGCAATAAACGTTCCTTCCAAGGTCTCTGGAAAAGTGGCTAATGCCCCCTGCCCTCTGAGACAAGGATGAAGAAGAGAAGAGAATGTTTACGTGAGGGGCCAGAGAAAACAGTGGAGAAAACTCAATCTGTTGCAACGGGCAGTTTTTGACAGGCCAGCTCTGTTTCCCGAGACCCCTGCAGCAGCAAGGAGAGACACAGGCACCTGGGCATTGGCAGGAGCCCCTGCCGGCTTTCAGGGCCCCTTCTTGACTTCTACTGTCAGGGGCGGTCCTCCCCCCCCTCCCCACCCACTGTAGACACTCGCTCTGTAGAAAAGGGGCACCAAGTAAGTTTCAACTCACCTACATCGCGGTTCCTGCATACATTGTCAGATTTTAAAGCACGAGTTCGTTCAAAGTGTCTGGATCTCCCCTATTAAAAAAATAAAAATAAAACCAACTCATTGTTAGTGAGTGCATCCCAGCAAGTCATAGCAGCCCTATAAGACAGAGTAGAACTTCCCCTTTTGAATTAGGCTCATGGCAGGATAGTCAAAGTACTGAGCACTGTCAGGAGGACACATAAATTCATCTTGGAAGAAGTTTTGTCAGAATGCTCCTTCAAAGTGGGGGCTAAGCCCTGGTGGCATAAGTGGTTTAGTGCGGGACTGCGGCCTGCAGGCTTGGCAGTTCAAATCCAGTGGTGGCTCTCAGGAGCAGTGCTCGGTAGCTCCCATGACCACCAGAGGGCAGTGATACCCCCCAAAAAACGAAAAAAAAAAAACAAAAAAATTGAGGATGGTGGCACTTCATTTCATGTGTCTAGGACACATTGCTATCAGGAGGCTCCTGTCCTTGAAGAAGGACCTCAATGACAAAGAAGAAGCCCCTGGGTGAGAGAGGCTTTGCCACAGCAGCTACAGCAATGGGCTCCAGCCTAACCCTGTGGGGAGGTCATGGGACCAGACGGTGCTTCGTTCTGTTGTGCACAAGCCCACTGTGAATCACTCTCACTCGAGAGCAGTGAGCTTGTTTTTGAGGAATTGTCTCAGAAATAGATCTCTCGCTCTTTTCCCTGTAACACCTATGAGTGGATTCAAACCACCACCCTCACGCAGCCAGTTGCAAATCCCTTGCAGCGCCCTGGGACCTACCAGGGACAAGGCCACCATAAACGGCTATTTATTTCCACTGGGTTTCATTTGGTTCTGGTTCATTGCCAACTTCAAGGACCACTAACATCATAGTTTATGGGCTTGACTTCCTGGTTTCCTGAGAGAAATGAGCTGAGATTTACAGGAATGCCTTTTGCTTCCAACTTGCAGCCAGTTTCCAGGCTCCCCGCGAAGCTCTCTTTAAGCCTCTAAGTCTTTCCTCCCTTAAATCTCACATCACTGGCACAGGGAGAATATTTTCAAGAAACTCCTTTCTTGTTAGGTGACAGTCACGTAAAGGTCTACTGAGTCAAGAGAAACGCAGCCGCCCTGGGCAGTTGTGTTTTGCTCTTAGTAAGTTTAGCTTCGGTGCCTCTTTGTTCTCTTCCAGGTCGCATGTGTGTTGCACTTCTGAAAGGAATCGTTTCTTTGGTGCTCTGTTGGAAACATACTGTGCATCTCGCTTGGCATGTTTATGGCTTGGATGAAAGACTGTATATGTGAAAGGGAGCTTAATATCTCCCTTGTGCAAATGTGGTGACTTTTATTTGACACATCTCAAATTAGGTGGCACAAATGCCTGGAGCCAGGAGTAGGTTATGGCCTAGCAGGGGCACTCGGGTTTTAGCAAGGGCACTCAGGTTTCTTGGCCAGCTTTTAATATGTGTGCTAAATTTACTTTTTCAGTCTTGCTTCACGCAGCAGGCTGGGTGCTGTTACAATGACTGCCAAATGATGTGCTAGAATGAGCAGGTCATGGAAGGTGCCACAAAAGGAGGCTCAGCCCTCTGGGTCCCAAGGCCAGAAGCACAGCCTCTCATCATCCTTATCCTCTCCTGAAGGCAGAAAGCTGGTGCTCAGGGCAGTCAGCATGCCCCTCCCATGGAGGACGGTAAAGTGAGGAAGGGGGTGTCTGTGAGAAGGTTCGGGAACGTTCTTTGCTTGTGCTCGCATCACTGGTCATGCCCTCTGGTGGTGGTTGTTTCCGGCCTTCAAGTCGCCTCCAACTCAGGACAACTGTGTACCTAGCCCAGCGGTCCTCAAACTTTTTAAACAGGGGGCCAGTTCACTGTCCCTCGGACCATTGGAGGGCCGGACTATAGTTTGAAAAACACTGTGAACAAATTCACGGCGGGCATGGGATGAATCCGCTGCTAAGCAGGACAGCAGCAGCAGCAAAAACACCTGGCGGCTGGATAAATGTCCTTGGTGGGCCGCATGTGGCCCGCGGGCCTTAATTTGAGGACCCCTGGTGAAGGAAACGCTGCCTGCAGCCTGTTGGGCCAGTCCATCTCATCAAAGGTTTGCTGACCTCGGATATTTGCTGACCCTGGCCTGTGGAAATGATCAAACTGTCATTCCTAGCACCTTCAAGTGCATTTCTCTGGAAGAGCATTCAGCAAAGGTGTGCTCTCCTCTCACCTTCCTTATTCAACTTGCATGCTGAGCAGATAACCCAAGATGCTGGGCTTTATGAAGAAGAATGTGACGTCAGGATTGAAGGACGGCTGATGAACCTGCAATTGACAGTTGACACAGTCTTGCTTGCTGAAAGCGAACGGGCTTGAAGTACTTTCTAATGAAGATCAAGGATTGGAGCCTTTAGTATGGATCACCACGCAACATAAAGAAGCATAGAGAAGACCCCTATCCTCATAACCGAACAAACAGGCAAGCAACATCATGACAGATTTAGAAGAGATTGAAGTGGTCGATGATTTATCTTGCTTGGCTCCACGGCCAATGATCTCAGAAGCAGAAGCCAAGCAGTCAAAGGAATGACCGGGCATTGAGCAAATCTTGCACAGAAGACATCTTCGGCGTGTGAAAGAGCAAGGATGTCACTTTGAGAACTAAGTTACTCCTAAGTTGCGACATTTTCAATCACCTCATATACGTGTGAAAGTTAGACACTGAAGGATAGCCAAAGGAAAATGATGGTGCTGACAGAAATATTGAAAGCACCACGGATGGCTAGAAGAACAAACAGATCTGTTTGGGAAGAAGAGTGTTCCTTGGCAGGGAGGACCGTGTACGCTGGACGTCTATCAGGAAAGACCAGTCGCTGGGGAAGAGGATCACGCTTGGCAAGGAGGAAGACCCTCGTGAGATGGATTGACCCATTGCAACAGCGCATCCAAATGAGCCACACTTATGAGGCTGCCACACAACCAGGCAGCGCTTCATGCTCTTGTGCCCAGGGCTGCTGTGAGTCAGAGCTGGCTTGAAGGCACCTGCCAATAAACACGACTGCATCAAGCAGGGAGCTGCTTTAGCAGCTGGTCTTTACTGAGGAGCCCTGGTACTGTTGTGTTTCCACATTGGCCTGATAACTGCACGGACAGCGGTTCAAGACCACCAGCTGTCTTTGGGAGAAGGACAGGTTTCTATTCCCATAAAAAATTACAGTCCTGGAAACCGACAGGGGCAGTTCTACCCTATCCTGTAGTGGCACTTGGAATTGGTATTGACTCAATGGCAATGAGTTTGGTTATTTGGGTTTGGTTTTGCTTTTTCTTTTTTGGGGGGTGAGGGGGGCGGGGACGGGGGAGGAGGGCATCACTGTCCTCTAGTGGTTGTGGGAGTTCCCCAGCGCTTCTCCTGAGAGCCGCCGCTGGATTTGAACTGCCAAGTCCGTGGACCGCGGTCCCACACTCAACCACTTACGCCACCGGGACTCGGCCCGGGTTTGGTTTTTCATAATGCTTTCAGAGGCAGTGAGCAGAATGTCTCAAAGGAGCTTTCTGGTGTCTTTCTTTTAAAACTGACTTGTTGGAGCTGAACCCCAGTGGCGTAGTGGTTGTGTGTGGTCCACTGGGCTGGTGGTTCAAATCCAGCAGCAGCTCTTCAGGAGCAAGGCTGGGCCTCCCACTCCCACCAGAAAGCAGTGATGCCCCCCCCCAAAAAAAAACTGACTTGTTTATTTTTCTGAAAGTACACTATTATATATGAAATCATTTTAATGGGAGCCAATATAACTCTTTTGACAATCCATATATCCATCCACTGTGTTAAACACTTTTATACATTTTCTGTCCTTATTGATTTCAAAACATTTTCTTTCTAGTTGAGCCCTTGGTATCAGCTTCTCATTTTTCCCCACCCTCCTTCCCTTACAAACCCTTGATAATTTATAAATTGTTATTATTTTTTCACGTCTTAACCTGATCAAAGTCTCCCTTCACCAACTTCTCCATTGTCCGTCCCCCAGGGAGGGGTTTATATGTTGATCGTTGTGATAGGTTCCCTCGTTCTCCATCCCCACTTTCCCCTTCCCCTCCTAGTATCGCTACTCTCTTTATTGGTCCTAAGGGGTTTATCTGTCTTGGACTCCCTGTGTTTCCACTTCTTATCTGTTCCAGTGTACATCCTCTGGCCTAGCTGAAGATAGAACTGTGATCATGATAGTGGGGAAAGGAAACATTGAAGAACTAGAGGAAAGTTGTATGTTTCATCATTGCTACACTGCACCCTGACTGACTCATCTCCTCCCCCTGACCCTTCTTTAAGGGGATGTCCAGTTACCTACGGATGGACTTTGGTCTCCACTCTGTGTATTATTATTTTAAAGCTCTTCAAATGTACAGCTGAAGTTTGAAAATGCTCTATAAACATACACGTTAAAAAGGCTGAACACCAGCAGGCTATGTTTCACAGTCTTTTAGGCTGTGAGGTGCACGTGCACATGCACACACACACACACACACACATTTCATAGATAGTATCTCCTATTCTTCAAGATTGTCTTCAATTTTTGCTGTGTTTCTTAGTTGATAGTGTTCCAAGTGTGTTGATTTACAGCCTTGTTTTAGGTCATAAGTTCCCAGGTATGTTTTGGGTGGGAGGCGAGGAAGATTGCCTAAAGTAAAACTGTACTTTGCCTTAAACACGCTTGCTCTCAGGGAAACACCCAGCTCCCCAGAGACACTACTCACGAAACAACAGTGGGAAATCAGGGCACCTAACTTGGAAATTCCCCCTCATCCTTCCACCCCTGTCTTGTCAAAATTGGCAACAAGGAGTTGAGACCAGCCTTTCTACGTTCTGGATCTGAGTAGTGTGGGTGTCGTGCTGGGGGAAGGAGAATCCAGACTTGAGCATGTTCTATAGAGACCCATTAATTAACCTTTAAATAGGACAAAGACAAATCCAGTCATCTGGATGAGGGAGACCATCAGCACACCCCATCACAGAAGTCCATAGACTGATGAACCATAGCCCTAGTAGTCACTGTAAGCAAGGTCAGGGTTGGTGGCAGGTCCATTCATCGCTGCCACAGGTGGAACTATAGAAACAGAGACTGACTGTGGCTGGGACATCACATCCAGCTTCAGATTTTAAAAGGTTATAGGCTTGGCCCTTGAGTTTTGATCACCTGACTATGTACATGATGTTTGGAATACGATATTCTGATTGTGGGACTGGGACACCTAGCCACTGGGACCCAAACTTGTAACATTGGCCTCATTGATCATTTTTTGGTAAATAATACGCCTAGGTAAATTGTGTAAGAGGGACACACCCAGGCATATATCCTAGTTTTTTACACAAAGCCTAGGGTAAACTGCCCCTCCCAGTGTTTGCCTTCTCCTTTCAACGACATTCTTCCTGAAAGCATACTAGCTCTCCCTGTGCTGCCTGAGACTCCGAGGTACCACACACACACACACACACACACACACACACACACACACACACCTCTGCCATTGAGTCAATTCTAACTCTTAGCAACAATACCTGGTCTCCCTAGCAGATCCACACTGTTGACTTACTAGCCATTAAGCACTGGAAAAGTAATATAAAGAACTTGAATGGCTTCTACACTTCTGTCCAGACTCAAATGGTGTAAAGACACCTGCTGTGGACTGAAGCCTTCCACAAACCAACTGCTCTGCAACTGAAGCTCTAATGCAGTTACATATGTGGCGGGCAATGAGAGGGCTCTTCCTCTGAGAGTGCAGGCCCTTAAGAATGCCAGGGGCTTCCATCATGTCACTTCCCGAGGTCACCCTTCCCTCAAGGGAAGCGGCGGTGTGGTGGAAAGAACGTGGGCTTTGGTTGCACCCAAAGCAGACGCCCTCCTCTTAAAACCACTGTGAACTTGACAGTACTGTGCTGCCTTTTCACTTGCAAAGTGGAAATGCAAATCTTCCTTCTACAGTCGACGTGATTAAATAAGATAATGTCTGCCAAGCTCTTGGCACAGCCCTGACACTTCATAAGTGTTCACTGTTGTGTTTCTGTGTGCCCTATAATGTAATTGGCCCTCCTGGACTGCAACTTCTGTCTCTGAAATCACAGTACCTCTGGTGAGACGGAGATGATGATAAATGCTTCTTGAATGAATTCATCACATTCTCATCTAAATTTAGATGAAGCAGGGCCATGGCAAAAATCTTCATATGAGATGTTTCCCTCAGCGAAAAAGTGTAAGTGTGAGGACACCTTATCACAAACACACACACATTTATACATATACTATAGGCAATAGTGGTGTGTTCTTCCCTTCAGAGTGCCTTAAAGGCCATGGCCAAACCCACTGGGTTGGCTTGATTTCAACTCAAAGCAATTCCAACTCATAGACAGAAAACTGCCCCATGGAGTTCCTGAGACTGTCCACCTTCTTGGGAACATCCAGGCTCATCCTTCTCTCTCAAAGCAGCTGGTGGGTGTGAACCACCAGCCCTGAAATTAGCAATCCAATGCTTAACCTATTGTGCCACCAGGTCTCCTGGTGCTGTCACAGAGACTGGTTATCTGCTAAACGTGTGTCATTTTCTCCCGGGGCCCTCAGGTAGGCCAGGGCTGGTGATCCTCCACGTTCTCCCCTCCCACTCTGCCAGACATGGATCGATGCTCAGGGCAACCTGAGAAACCCACCATTGATGCAGGCAGAACCTGTGACCTCCATGACCCTGAAGAGCAAAGCAACCCACCGCTTGGACTTTACCTAAGCAAAGCTTTCTTTGTGCTGAGCCATTGTGATTCCAGCCAGCATTACCATAACTGATACATTGAGTGGAACCGGAGATACACTTGTATTTTTTTGTTTGTTTATTTTGGGGTAGGGCAACACTGCTCTCTGGTGGTGAGAGTAGGAGGCACAGCCTTGGCTCCTGTGGAGCTGCTGCTGGAATTGAACCTCCATCCCAGTGGGCCGCAGTCCCGTGCACAACTACTACGCCCCCGGAGCTCAGCCAGAGATACACTTTTAAAATATTCTAATTACCATGTTGTTGGTGGTGTTAGATGCCATTGAGTCAGCTCTGACCCATGGGGACCCCGTGTATGAGAACCAAACACTGTCTGGTCTTGTGCCATCTTCATGATCACGGGAATGTGAAGTGCCTGGTTGCTGTCCAACCTAAGGGACTCATCTTCTAATACCACGTCAGCCCCGGTCCTGTGGCGAGCCATCAGGTTTGACTAGCTATTGGTCTGAAAGTAGTTTGCTGGGTCTTTCATCTGGAAGCACCACTGAAACCTCTCCACTGTGAGTGGCCTTGCTGGTATGTGACATGCCAATGGCCCAACTTCCAGCAACACACAGGCCACATGGCACAGCACATTGAAATACAGTCGTGGTCCCTCGTTAACAGCAGGTGGCATTCTTTGACCACAACAGCGCCATTTTAGATTTTGTTACTATGGGAAACCAACTTTATAATGATTTCAAAACCTACTACATGATCTATTACACACACACACACACACACACACACACACACACACACTACACACCCAGGAGTGGGTACCAAAAAAAAAAAAAACGGAAAACAGCTCCACTGGGCAGATCTTTCATAGTATGTATTCTTCCCTCTAGGTGAGCATCCAGCATCTATCAAGCATTGAGCAACTCGCTCTGAGTTAGTGCACCCAGTGGCACTGCCTGAGGAGGTTCCCTCTGGTCACAGTGGATCTTTTCATAAAAGCAGTTTTGCCTGAACCTCATTTTTTTTTTGAAGGCTCTTTTAAGAGATCAGCTGGTACTTTTGTTTCCTGCTTGGGGAAAATGCTACAGAAACTGTTGTGATATAGAACACAGCTTACAGGGACAATGCTCTGGGAAAAACTCAAGTGTATGAGTGGTTTTCTCCTTTCAGAAAGGTGAAATGTTGATTGATGATAAACCTCATTCTGAATGACTTTCAACTTCCTGAAAGGACAAAAATTCATGCACTTGTACTTGAAGGTCACCACTGCCCCCAGACCATTGAAGAAAGGGGGAAGTTATCTGGACTACCTTGGAGCTTGGTTCAGTGAGTTCTCTTTGTTTGTTTTTTGGGCATCACTGCCCTCTGGTGGTGGGAGTAGAAGGCCCAGCCTTTGCTCCTGTGGAGCCGCTGCTGGAATTGAGCCTCCATCCCAGTGGGCCGCAGTCGCGCATAAAACCACTACGCCACTGGGGCTGAGCCCGGTTCAGTGATTTTTAATGGAAGGTTTGGGAATGAGAAGATTCTCTGTGAAATTTATGCCTCTAGTTCTATCTGACCAGCAAAAGAGCATCAACTGGAAACGTGCCATGCTTTGAAAGAACAGCACCCAGGCTTCTTCTTTCCAGGTTATTACTGGTGGCAAGACTTGGTGCTATTTTTTTTGGAGGGGGGGCGTGTATCACTGGCGTCCGGTGGGAATGGGAGGCCCAGCCTTGCTCCTGGAGAGCTGCTGTTGGATTTGAACCGCCAAGCCAGTGAGCTGCAGTCCCATAATCATCCACTACACCACCAGGGCTCAGCCCTACTCGGTGCTATTTGTATGACCCTGAAAGCAAGCATCAATCAAGCCAGTGAAAGGCACCATTGTCACCTTGTCCCCCAAAGTTCATTCTACCAGGTCAGACTGTTGGTCAAGCTTTCTATTTAAAAGTTCTGAAAACATTGCACAATGGTGTGGGACAGAAAGGCCTGATTTGTGGCAGGGCAGGCAGGGGACTGGTTTTGTCACCATGACAGTGTGCTGCTCATGCTGCCATCTTAGTGTGCCAGTTATGGGCAAAACCCCAGCATACCTCTCTTGCCCCATGCCCCTTGCTTGCCTGGCCTCGCATCCATGGAACTTCTTGTTTCCTCAAATGAAAAGGAACATGAAAAGGCAGAAACTTGATGTTGTAGAAGAGGTGAAGAAAAAAAACTAGGGAGGTGTTGTCAGTCACCCAAACAGATGAGTTTGAAAAATGTTTCCAAGAATGGAATCACAGATTTGTCAAATGTGTTAAATGTAATGGAGAGTACATTGAAGGTGATATGGTTGTTTTGTTAAAAAAAAAAAAAAAAAAGCTTTGGGGAAAATAGTCTGGATTTTTTTTTTTAGTTTCTCGTGTGTGTGTGTATGTGTGTGTGTGTGTAGGAGGGGAGAGATGTGTGTGCATATACAGATTTAAAAACTCACTGAGTGATATTGACTCATAATGACCCTATGCAATCAGGGTAGAACTGGTCCTGTGGATTTCCAAGACTGCTAACTCTTTATAGGAGTAGAGAGCCCCATTTTTTTCCTGAAGCATATATATATATATATATATATATATATATATATATACACACACACACACATATATATAGCTAGAAATAGACAGATAGATAGATAAATGATAGAATGAGAAATGCAGGAAGAGGCTTTCAGTTAGCAGGTAACCCATTTGACTTTCTGCCTAACAGCTTCAGATGAAAGCAGGATTTAGTGATCAACTACACTTGTATTTCCAATTAGATGAAACCATCCTACTGTCAGGTATTGGGTGAGAA
This sequence comes from Nesogale talazaci, assembly GCA_004026705.1. NCBI lineage: Eukaryota > Metazoa > Chordata > Mammalia > Afrosoricida > Tenrecidae > Nesogale > Nesogale talazaci. The sequence goes on along the minus strand of PVJH01007947.1, from coordinate 28,197 downwards.
CGAGTGCTCAGTCAAGAGGGGAGAAATCAAGGGAGTTATTTTGGATTACCATTTTGCTAAAAATATTCCAGATACGCATGTTTTATTCAACAAAGGCACTAGAAATTTCACATTCCACAGTCATCAGCCCCATCAACTGTACAGACACAACGAAGGATACCTGCTCCATGCTCGTAATGGTTAGCTGTTCGTGTCAATGGAGCCAGGCTATGATGGGTTACGTACTGGGCTGCTGGCCACCAGATCAGTAGTTCAAAACCACCAGGCACTCCTCAGGAGAAAGATGGAGCTTTCCCCTACTGTAAAGAGAAGAAACCCACCTGGCCAGTTCTGCCAGGTCCTGTGGGGTCTCTGTGAGTTGGAATCAACACAATGGCAGCGAGAGCTTTAGGGTGCCCAACCATTTGCTCAAACACTACCCTAGATTTTGCTAGGACGCTATTTTCTACAGGTGTGAACATTCACAGTGCGTTGGCATTAAGTCAAGGAGAGTCCTCTCAATACTGGGGTGGGGGGACCTCAGCCTACCACAGAGACTGCAAGAGCAAACAACTACGGGGACCCAAAGGACTTTTGCACCCAGACAAAATATAGAAACCTGGCCTTTGTTCCCACTTCCCAGCAGATGTCTAATTTTTCAGCCTCTATAATCACATGAGCCTTTTCCTTAAAAATCAGTCAGCCTCCCTCTCTGCATGTACACCCCTGCAGACACGCTTATGTATAAATTTCACACTTAGGAGATTTATACTTTCGGATTAGGACAGTGTTTGCCTGCACTCAGTCATCTGTTTACCTAATAACGATGGATCGACACCTACTGTGTGCCAGGCCCCTGAGCAAAACACACTTGGCTCTGCCTTCATGGGCCCCCTGGTCTCCTGGAGGCGTTTGTTCACACGTGAGAAATCTTAGGTCTGAGTGATGAAAAGGGACCAAGACGGAGAAGTTCAGAGCATACGGAGAGGAATGAATTGAGAACCAGGGACTAGGGGCAGGAGTGCTAGCTGAGTTATGTGATCAGAAGGCCACTCTGGGAAAGTGTGATTTCAACAGAGACTTGAAGAATGAGTCGTCTCCCTGGCTGGATGAAGGAAGAGATGAGCATGAGTGGTGGAGGCAGAAAGGCAAGCAGGTCTAGAGAAAGACCAGAGGGGAATAAGGAAGAGAGTCGGTGGTGTTTCTAGGTACCCACAGCCTTGGCTAAGACCCTGTGAATATACCCGAAGGACAGTGGAAACCATTGAAGATAATTAAGGAATGGCATGTATCCAACTTTTGTCTGAAGATACTCTGCCCGAGAAGTGGAAGGTATATCAGAGGTGGGCAAGGGTGGAAAACCTGGAGACGGCTTATACCTACTGCTGTAGAGTCCATTCATAGAGCAGAGTAGGGCGTCTCTCGAGGTGTTCTCAGACACTAAATATTTATAGGGGCAGACAGCCTCATCTCTCTTCCAGGGTGCAGCTGCTGGCTTTGAACCACCAGCACTGGTGTTAGCAGCCGGATGTTTGACCCATCACCCTATCACAACTCCTGGGGACCATTTTAAAAGGCTGGATTTGTGCCTCCAAAGACCTCCAGCTGGTCGCTTAGTCTGGCTGATGACAGGAGAATTGAATAGAAATGAATACATTTAAGGTGCATTGCAAAGACATTTAAGATACATTACAAAGAGACTCTCTTTGACGTGACAAAGTGTCAGGGCTATGGAGGTAGAGACTTATGCTTGATCCTTGATCTCACTTCCATGGTAGCTTTGTGAGCCTTAGTGAGCCACTTCACGAGTCCCTTTGCCAGCTCCTTAATCTGTCCTGGTGCACTTCCTCTGCAGGAAGGACAAGCACGGGACCTACCTTAGCTGTCCAGGTGTTCTGCAATTTGGGTGAGATAAATGCACTCAGGGTCTCAGTGATTTGTGGTGCTCCATTAGGTGCTCATCAAATGTTATCATTGTTCTCTTTAGCCCATTTATTAGACATGGAATGAGCTCTTGGCTCTCACTTAGTTTATCAGATGCTTCCAATTGTCACATTAAGGATGCAAAAATTGGACAAAGACCCCTGGTTCATAGTGCTGAGGGTGAAGGGAAGAGACCAGGGCTGCATCAGAATCCCCTCATGGACTGGAAAATCAACAGTGTGTACACACACACACACACACACACACACACACACAGCCTTCTCTTCCCCCAGATCATTGGTAACTCCAAATCAAAACAATCAAACGCACTGCTACCAAGTCAATTCAGAGCCTCCCTTTCAGACAAAGTAGAATTGCCCTGTCAGGTTCCCCAGGGTGTGATGTCTGTGGACGTGGGAGGCTTCCCCCTGAGGAGCTGGGGAGTCACTATCACTGCCCTGTCAGTTATGAGCTTTGAGAGCCATGCCAGCAGGACCCCCTTGCCCCATAACTCCAGCCATTGGCATTTATTACACGGTCACCTTTCCACTTTACATTGATCTTAACACTGTCTCCAACTCCTCAGAAATGTCTATGTGTTCAGGAGAATAAGGGTCCTTATATGGTGGTGTTGGAGTCTCTTGAGATGACTTTTTTCTGCAAATCTCTGTAACTCCCACCAAATGATTGGGCAGGATGGTGCAAGGAGGATCTGAGTAACACAAAGAGAGGGGATTTTTTTTTGTTACCCTCTCCCTGGCTGTAAGAATGAGCCATCTTTGAAGCAGTAGCAGAGAAGAGAGAAACCCCGAGAACCCTGCCAGAGAAGTGCAAGACATCCAGGAGCAGATGCTTCGGGAGCAGCACAGAGACTAGGGGGAATGCCTCCTTATCTGCCTGAGACTCTGGAGGCAGAGGCCATGGGCCAGCGTGGCCGAGAGACGGACGACCGGAGAGGGACTCGCCTGCTGCCTGAGAAGCATCCTGACTGTTGCTGGTCCTGACTGGTCACCTATTGCCCTCCCTAGTGAACCCCCTTGCTTGTGAGGGTTGTCTGTGAGTGCCTTGCCTTCGTTGCAACCTGTTTTCAAACCCAGCGTAGATGTAGAGCACCGTGGGAGTGTCACCGGGTAAAGAAGACTGGACCTTGGAGGGTTGGCTGATAGATAATTCCCTCCTCCATGCCATTTACTGCACCTTAGGAACCTCAAGAACATTATGCTGAGAGGAAAAAGCCAAGAACTAGACACCATCGAGTAGATGATTCCATTTCTCTGAAATACCGAGAAGAGGCAAATCCACAAAGATAGCCAATTCCAGATTTCCAAGGGCTGAAAAGAAAATGGAGGGGGCAGTGTTTACTTCCGGTGCCTTTTTGAGTTTTGGAACTAGACTAGCACTAACCACACAAGGTTGTTAATGCACTAATTACCACTGAATTGCACTTTTAAGACAGTCAAAATGTTGTGTGTCAGGTGAATTTTAGCACCAGGAAATAATAGCCCAAAGAGCCCAAGCAGTGTTTAGAGGGAGCTTTGTCGCTTATTCCATAGCCTTGTCCCCAGAGAGATCGAGGTAGAAGGAGAGTAGTGACAACAGAGGGCACTGACCTTCCCCAGTGGTGAGGTTAAACCAGCCCTGAGCTCGGACAGAGGGACCCGGAGTAGAACTTCATTCACCACACGCTTGTGAAGCTCTCCTGCCAGGGGGTCCTGTATATGATATCAAATCTGCTAACACTTATAAAGCTGGATTCTCTTCCTTTCCTTTTTTTTTTTTTTTTTAGAAGTAGATAAAATCGAAAGCAGACAATTACTACTTCATTGAGTCAAGGTAACAGGAGCAGAGGGGTGGTGGTTAGGACGTTGCAGGGACATGGGTGAGCTGAGTATTCCCATTCGAACAATGTGCTCAGCCTGCCCAATGAGAGTTGTCAAGCCCTCGATTACAGAGAACGGCCCCCGCCGATCCGGGGAAAGTCAGTCGCCCCGCGGGTACACATTTTTCAGGGTGAGTTACAGGCTCTGGTGGCACATGAGTTAAGCATTGGGCTGCTCACCAAGAGATGAGGGTTCAAACCATCAGAGAAAGAGAAGGCTGAAAAAAAAAAAAGGAAGAGAAGGCTCTCTACCTGCCACCCCAAAGACCCTGGTGCAAAGCCTCCTGAATCCGTTCTCCCCTTTTCTGCAGGTCGCTGGATGTCGGCCTCTGGGACGGCAGTGGGTTTGGGATCCAGTATCTGTAGTTTGAGAAAAGAAGCCATAGATGGAGCTTTTGATCTTTTCACTGAGCCGTCTTACCCCGGAGGCAAAGACTGCGATCTGAATCAGATAATTAGGAAAACTCCATTCTTCGTGCTTATTTCAAAAGTTTTAAGTCTGTTTGGACAGTGAGAAGAATGGAAAATATAGCCTAGCAAACAGGAGGAAATTAAAAATCACCTTCAGAGACCACCAGCGTTACCACGCTGGGGAATAGTCTTCGAATCCTATTTTCCTCTGTGTGTTTACAATGAAAATGGTTTTATCCTCTCTAAACCTTCTTTTGTAACTACCCCTCCCCCACTCAACATTAAATCACCAAACCATGCTTGTAAATATTATGACACATTATTTTGTATGTAATTATATGAGAGTCTACACATACAGTCAGGCTTATTATTTAACTAGGCTGTTTCAAGCACACATTGACAACATTTACAATTTTGCCCTATTGTAAACACTGACATGAGAGCCTTTTATATGAATTTTGCCTCTTGCTCCTTGTTTCTGGGCTTGAAACAGTTGTAAGTTGCAGTGTCTGTGTGATGAAGCCTTTAGATCTTCAAGCCTTGTCGCTGTCTGGGTGACCCGGGAGCAGCAGTGCTAGCGGGTAGTAAAATGCAGGCCACAAGGCCCTGCCTCAGAATCTGCATTGTAGCAAGATCTTCTTGCAACTTCTGTACACAATAAAGTTTGAAAAGCCTGATCCTTAAAAAGGCTTGCACATATCACCTGGTCAGGCCATCTACACTCCTAAACCTTTGCCAAGAAAGGGTATAGACAGCAGTTAAACAAGTAATTTTCCAGCGCTTAGAAGCAAACAGTGCTGATACCAGCTCGTGATGATGCTGGGACCAGACATCCTGATATCCTAGGCTGTAGTCACCTCTTAGTGACACTTAGGGACAGACATCCTGGTTCCTTGGCTGAAATCTTTATCGCAGAAGATCACCAAGCCTTTTCTCTCTTGAAGAGAGAGGTTGGTGGGATTGAACCATCAACCTGGTGGTAGTCATTGAGTGCTTGCCCATTACACCACCAGGGCCCCTTCTGAGCTTCTCCCCAAACCGAATCCACTGTCCTTGAGTTCATTTCAACTCATAGCCACCCTGCAGGACAAGGTAGAACTACCCCCTCCATGTTTCTGAGACGGTCAATCTGTATAGGTGCAGACAGCCTCATCTTTATCCCAAGGAGCAGCTGGGGGGTTCACACTGGTGACCTTGTGGATAGCAGTCCAACGTCTAGACTACAGTGCTGCTGGGACGCCTGGTTTGGTCATTAGCTAGGTTCAGTTGGTTTTTGCTTTGCCATTAAGGTCTGATGGTAACTCTCATCGAGGCACCCAATAGGACACAGCGGACCAGCTCCATGACATCACGGAGGCTGGAATTTGTTACAGAAGTAGGTCTCTTTCTCCCCCCTCTGAGGAACTGGTGGGCTTGAATCGCTGGTCTTCTGGTTAGCAACCCATGCTTAACGCACTGTGCTAGCAGGACTCCTTGGGGTGTCTTTAAGTCAGTATCAACTAGAAAACAGTGCCTTGGGTTACTCTGTTTGCTTTGTTTTAGGGGGAGGTGTCGTGGAAACTCTATGCTGAATTATACAAAGCTGGAGCCACCATTCTATATTTCTACCCACAGTGGAGAAGGGCTCCAACTTTTCCCTCTCTTTACCAATGCTCATTAGTGTCCACCATTTGTATTGTAGTCTCCTATTGCATATGCTTTGGGTTTGCATTTTTCTAACAATTAGTGGTGTCACACTTCATTGCATGTGCTTATTTGCCATTTGTACATCTTCTTCGAGGAAAATGCCTATTTGAACCTTTGGTCCATTTTTTACTTGGGCTAAGTGATTTTTTTTATCATTAAGTTATGAGCTCTCTGTATATTCCATGTACATATCCCTTGCAGACAGGATTGACAGATTGTTCCTCCCATGTTGTGCATAGCCTTTTTGTGTGTATGATGACATCATTCATTTTTTATTTTGGTGATGTCATCTCATACATGCTTTTGCTTTTCTTGAATGTGCTTTTGATTTTTCACCCAAGAAGCCATCTCCTAACCCAAAGTCATGAAGTGCTACTCCTGTGTTCCTCTGTAAGAGTGCTGTGCTTAAAAAGAGAGAGAATTGTGATTTTATAATTATGCATTTTAGTTATAATTGTACAAATTATAAAATTATTTAGAGTATCATGACTTTCTAGTTCTTACATTTGGGTCTCCGTATTAGTGTCTTTTGGTTGCTGTAGCAAGTTAGCAAAAACTTAGAGGCCTACAGCAACTCAAATTATTATCTTACAGTTCTGGAGGTCACACGTTTGAAACGGGGCCCCTGGGTTAAATTCGATCAGGGTTGCACACCTTGTGGGGAGCCTAAGGGAAGAACCTTGTCTTTTCTTGGTCCTGGAGTCTGCCCATAGCTGGCTGGTCACCAAAAGGTCAACAGTTTGTAACCACCAGCCGGCTTGAAGGAGAAAGACTGGCACTGGAAAAATCCTCTGCCCCCGGCTTCCTTTGAGCTGGGCACCTAGGAAGATGGAGACTTGAGGCACCTGAGAGCTGGGGCACCCTGGCAACAGAGTGTGCGATGCATTGGGCTGCCAACACACGGTCTCCATTGGAAACCACCAGGCAGTCGCTCCATGGGCGAAAGACGGGCCTGTCTATTCCTGTCAAGAGTTCTAGTCTCAGAAACTCACAGGGGGGAAGTTCTACCCTACCCTACAGGGTCACCATGACTCAGAATTGACTCGATAGCAGGGCATGTTTTGTTTGTTTTGGGTGGGGAGGCTACCCATATTCTTGGTTTGTGGGCCTCTTCTATCTTCAAATTCAATGCTGGAGACTGAGTCCTCCTTCAGCCCATTGCTCGAGCCTCCTTTGTCATCTCCTTCCACCTGTAAGGGTACTTGTGAAGACAGTGGACCTACCAGGACGGGTCACAGTAATCCCCAAGTTTTCCAAAGCCGATTAACTAGCATTCTTCATTCCATCTGTCTCCATAACTCCCCTTTGGCATGTACTACAGGTCCCAGTGCTAATCCCAAGGCCCGTTTTCCTGCCCACAGACTCCATGATCCGTTTTGGGTTAATGTCTGTGTATGGTGGAGGGAAAGAATGCAACTTTATCCTTGTTCCAGCACATATTTATTTGCTGAAAAGGTTACTCTTCTCACATTCTTGTTGTCCACTTTTGTCTTAAATAATATAATATCGAAATATCAATAAGTACATGACAGGACTAGAATTTCTTTCTAAATATTTGTACAGCATTTCTTTTCACTTTTATTCATTTTTTGGAATTTTCAGTAGAGAATTAAGTGACACCTTCGGTTAGACAATATTCATAAACTTTCATAATTAAAATTTCCTCCCTCTTTTGATTGGGGTTTCATGGACTGTGAACATGAATCCTTTTCTGTCATGTTTGTGATTTGAAATCATCCATTTCTTTGCAACTATCTGGGTTCCAATCCATATCCCCTCTGATCTGATTGCTTCCATAATATTCCAACCGGTCTCCCAGCACCCATGCTTGCCTCCCTCTAGCCCTTTCTCCATACAATAGAGTGGCCTTTTCAAAATCCACATCTGATCTTGTAACTGCTGCCTGTGTCCTCAAAATATATGCTCATTAGGAAAGAGACAGACGTCCTCATCCTGGCCCCTCCCTTTGTTCTCAGCCCTCTCTGGCGCTTGGAGAAACTCCCTCCCTCCCTCTCTATTTGCCCACACCTGTTTCCTCTCACATCCTCATGAGGGCTATTTTGCCTCTTCGGCCCAAGCACTGCTCCCAAAAAAGAACATCCTTGTCTCTCCTTTTCACCATATTGCAATTGTAAATTCATTTTCATTAATGTTGGCTTCTGACCACAGACAAGAAGCTCTAAGCGGGCGAAGGGAGACCATCAGGCAGCGTTCAACAAGACACATTTATAATAGTTTGTAAATTATCAAGAGTCCACGAGGGAGAGGGCGGAAAAAGGAGGAGCCAATACCAGGGCCTTACATAGAAAGAAAATGTTTTGCGAATGATGATGGCATCAAAGGTACCAACGTGCATTGCATAAAATGGATGTATGGATGGCTTGTGCTAAGAGATGTATCAGCCCCCAATAAAATGATTTTTAAAAAAGAAAAAGAAAGGCACTGAGTCTGTTATCTAGGACCACAGGGTCCTCAGGTCCCAGCAAGCAGTCACGAAACCCAACCCATTGCCTACAGATGCTTGATAGGTCTGAGTGGAACATCACAGCGGGTTCCCCAGGTTGCCCATGATGAAGGGAGTAGACTACCAGATCTGTAGTCTACTGGTGGGTTCAAACCACTGACCTTTCCATAAGGAGCTAATCGTTTAACCACTGTACTGGCTCCCCCAGCATATGCTAAGTACTGTATAAGTACATTTTGAATAAATGAAGTACATTTTGTACTGTGCTTTCAATCTTGTTAGTGCTATTTTTGATTTACAAAATATTTATATATATATATATATGCAGACCTATAAATCTTTTATGATGTCTGCTTTTGTTAGATCTATATGCTCAATAGTCCTTACCTACTCCAATAATGTGAAAATATTAACTTTTTAAAAAACTACTTTCATACTTCTAGTGTTTGCATTAGTCTTCGATCCACTTGCAATTTCTTTTGGCATGTGGTATAAATTAGGAATATAAATGTGTTTACTTCCCAAGTAGTTGGTCACTCTTTCCAATCCTGTCCCTTCTTTTTTATTGCTGATTTGAAGTGACTCATCCTTCACACCCTGTATCTTTTCCCATGTTTAGTTAGTTGAGTATATGATCTATCTATTCCTATACTGGCATTTTTCTCTCCATTTTAATTATTATAGCTTTTTTTCTGTTTTAATATCCCACAGATCCATTTTATATGGAAATGCATTTTTAAAATACTATTTTATCCTTTGGCAATTTGAATTAAAATTCACTGGACAGGGAAGGATTGCTTCAAGGAGTGGCTGTCAACTTCAGCAGGGGTCAGGATCACCTGGAGGGCTAGTTAGGACACAGGTGGACAGGTCCCCTTCCCCAGAGTTTGTGTGTCAGGGAAGCTTGGGCACCAAACTCGTGCCACGGAGACATTTCCAGATCTTCCCAGCAAGCCGCGGGCGTCTGCGTAGAACTAACCCCTTCCAGTGTGCTTTGTTGGAGCTGTGGTGACCATTATCGAAGCAGCTTCCACAGTGACACTGGGTGAATGGGAGCCACCCGGTGTGGGCCGAGGCCCAAGTATGTGTATTCTAAGGAGTTCCCAGATGATGATGGTCCTGCCCACACTCGGAGAACCAGGGCTTAGAGCCGGTGTGTGAAATAAATGCAGTGGTTGACAAGAGCCGGGTCTCTGTAGCAGGAGTAGTGCTCCTGGAGCAGGAGGAGCCTGCCCTGCATCCTTTCTGCCCGCAGCCCTCCCAGACGAAGCCTCAGGCTGTGCTCCTGGCTGCACTTCTGAGCCAAGGCAAGCCCAATAGCCTTCCTCTCCGTCACCTTGCCCCAGGGCCCCTTGCCACTTGATGAGGCCATGGTTTGGCCCCGTTTAAGCAGAACTTCCTTTACTGCCCCTTCTCATGATTTCCCTGTGTGTGTGTGTGTGTGTGTGTGTGTGTGTGTATACAAGTGCTAAAAATACAGAGCCCCTCCTTGATTTCTGCATCCCCCAACCCTTCCGTGGTTTAATGGCCTCTCGCTCACACAAAGGAGAGCTAATTGCTAACACCTGCTTCCTTTGTCTTGCCAGGCCAGCTCCCTGACCGAGATAGCCAGCAGACTTCCAGACCGAGACATTCTCCACCTATTCCTCACAACGCAAGCTTATTTTTTAAAACACCCATAATGTAAGCACGTTAGCTGTACAGTAAACACCTCTGTAGAGAATGCTGCTTCTTACTGCTCCCTTCATCAAAGGGTGGCCATTCTCTGCAGAGGGAAGGGAGACTTTGAAGAGACTATCTGCGATTAATGTACTCTTCTTTGTTGTTAAGACAATGTCTAACTGTACTTTCTAAGAAATATGCTTCAGATACATTAAGTTTCAAATATTTATTTCCCCAATTTTAAAAAACTTATTGTGGGGCTGAGCCCTGGTGGTGTAAGTGGTTGAATACGGGACTGTGGCCCAAGTCGTGGCGGTTAAAATCCAACAGCAGCTCTCCAGGAGCAAGGCTGGGCTTCCCACTTCCACCAGAGGGCAGTGATGCCCCCCCAAAAAATTATTGTGACTTGGGTGAAGATTTATAGAGTAGATCACCTTTCCATTCAACAATTCATACACAATTTGTTCCATGTCATTGATTGCAGTGCCCACAATGGAACATCAATTGTCCCAAGTCCTCCCTGTGTTTCCTGTTTCCTTCCTCCTCCTTCCCCAACCCTTCAGAACTTCATGTTGGATAAATGCTCTCCTCCCGTTATTGTTTCCCTTATAAACCTGTCCATTGTTGGGCTGAAAATCGAGCCATGGGGGTGAGTTCATGTCCAGATCTGAAGGTCATGGTCTCAGGGATTCAACCAGCCCCTATCCAACCAGTCAACTTGGCTTTGTTCTGTGACTTTCAGTTTTGTTCCACCTTTTTCTCCTGCTCTCTCCAGGATCTTGCAGTGCGATCCTTTTCAGAGCAGTCGGTAGTGGTAGCTGGGTACCAGCTAGCTCCTCTGGGCCCTGAGTCATGGAGACTGAGGGGCCTGTGATCCATTAACTTTTCTTAGATTGTCTCCACTCTTTTCTTAGATTATCTCCATTCTTCTCTGATTTGGTAAAGCCTAATACTAAAGTGACCAGATGTCCCGCTTTTGGCAGGACAGTCCCAATTTTAAACAATTTTTCACGTCCCACAGCATTTTTTAAAAGTCCCGATTTTTGGAAAGAATGTATGACAAGCTAGGGAACAGCGGGAGAATGCGAAGGGAATATATTCCCTCTACACCCCCCCCTCCGCCCCCAATGTTAAAATCTGGTCACTTTACAATAGTCCCATATTCTTTGGTCACTCAATAAGGTTTGGAGAGATTAGTTGCTACTGACCAAAGTGGGATATAGAGTATTGTCTTTATGGACATTGTTATGCAGATTGACAGTGGTTTCTCCCAAAACCATGATTCTGAGCGCCTGGCTCCCTGTATGCCCCACCATATTCATGTATATATTTGTAGCAAAGAGAAATACACATACACAAATATCCTCTGTTAAACTCATATGTGTATATTGTGTCTATGTGTATGTGTGTATATATACATATACATATATATACATATATATCTTCGTGGGTATATTCTTACTCTGCTTTTCATACCTGTTAAGCCTGCATATCTATCCATGTGTCTAACTGTGGTTCACTGTTGCTGCAGGATTGTATATATAACACAGTTACCTCTGTCACTTTTCATTATTATGCTCCTCTTGTGTGTTCTCATGCCTCCATCAGTTTTGCTGGCCTCCTTCTCACTGGATATTGTCTTCTCCTTCATCTGGGTTAGTGCTTGTCTGCCTTCTAGGGTAATTTACACTCCCGCTTCCCACCCCTGAAGTTCTCAGCTGCTAACTGAAAGGTCAGCAGTTTGAACCCATGAGACACTATGTGGAAGAAAGATAAGGCATTCTTCTTTGGTAAAGATTTACAGCCTTGGGCAGGGGAGCACTAGAACTGACTAAGATTACATAAGTCAATATAAAAGCAATTTAACCATGGAAGTATATGATATGTGAATACTGTGTCAAGCAAACCATGGAAAGAAAGAAGGAAGGGAAGGAAGGAAGAAAGGAAGGAAGGAAAGAAGGAAGGACGAAACTAAACTTGACCACTGGTTATCCTAGTGAGTTTATGAGGGTGGTACCCCACCCCCCCCCCAAAAAATAGGAAAAAAGCTCTCCCTAGCAGAGTTTTTAAAGTAGTACACATTTTTCCCACCAAGCAATTTGCTCTGAGTCAGTGAAACCAAGCCTGAGAAGTTCTCTGATCACAGTGAATTTTTTCATAAAAAGTTTCACTTGAACCTCATTTTTGTGATAGTCAATTGAAGAGAACAACATGCTGCTGTGAAATGTTATTTCCTGCTTGGGAAAAATTCCACAGAAACTGTTGTGATGTTGAACACAGCTTTCAAGAATAGTGCTATGGGAAAAAACTCAAGTGTATGAGTGGTTTTCTTGTTGTGAAAAAGGTGAAATGTGGATTGATGACAAACCTGATTCTGGACATCTATCAACTTCCAGAACAGATGAAAATGTCGACTGGTGCATTTGGAGTTCATTCCACCAGGTCAGACTGTTGATCAAGCTTTCTAGTTAGAGATTCTGAAAAGATTGCGCAACAGTGCAGAATAAAAAAAGGCCTGTTGTGGCAGATGGGGACAGGGTTTGGCGCCATGAAATGCACCTGCTCATGCAGTCATCTCAATGCACCAGTTTGGGGAAAAGAACAGTATGACTTTCTTGTTCTGTGCACCTTACTCACCTGACCTCTCACTGTGTGGCTTCTTTTTGTTTTCCTGGATGAAGAGGATACGAAAGGACAGCAATTTGATTATGTACAAGAGGCAAAGAAAGAAAAACGAGGGAGATTCTGTCAGCCATCCAAATGGATGAGTTTGAAAAATGTTTTCAAGAATAGAATAATCGCAGATTTGCCAAGTGTATTATGTATAATAGAGAGTACTTTGAAGGTGACAAAGTTGTTTTGTTTTAAAAAGGAGAGAGAAAGAAAGAAAGAAAGAGAAAAATATTTAAATACATAGCTTTGAAGGGTGGAGGAAATTCTGGTGTTTGGGGGTACCCCTCATATGTCCGTGGTAGTAGAATAATTTGAAAGGGGTATCAATAGGGGCTGTACAGCACAAAGAGTGTAATCTGTAACACCAAATTAGACAAATAAATATTGTAGAACTGGAAAAATGAATAAATACAATCATGATCTAGGAGCCTAGCAGGGGAGGTTTGGGTGGAGAAATGGGGTAACAGCAATGAGCATGAGAACAAAATGTTCTGAAATTGATTTTGGTGATGATTGCACAAATATTCATGTGATTGAAGATTAAACTGTGTGATATGTGACATATAAGCCAGTAAACCTACTTAAAAAAGAGAAAGAAAAGGCTGACAGCCAACAACCTTGGAAATCCTATGGGAAAATTCTACTCTGTCCACCGAGTGAGGAGCAGTAAGAATTGATTTGATAGCAGTGGCCGGTGGAACATGTAACATTCGCGCATAGAGACCTCATCTACTCTCAAAAAGTGGAGGAAATCTCATATGAGACCATCTTTTGCATCAAGTTCCTCATTTGTAAGAACACAGAGGCATCAAGGGACATCTTCTCCGTTAATGGTTTTCATCCTAGAGAAAGGCAAGTGTATCTATTTACCCTCATAATCAAGTGAGAAGAATTCATGTTAGTCTGGCTAGACTAGAAAAACAAATCCAGAGACATTCATATGTGTGTAATAGAGAAATTTATATCAATGAGTAATTTTAAATTAAGAAAACATCCCAGCCCAGTCCAGATCAAGTCTGTAAGTCCAATATTCACCCATATGCCTGACACCAGTCTATAAATTCCTCTCCAGACTCATGTAACACCTGCAATGACACTGAAGCAGGGAGATCACAAGTGAGGGGGTGGAAAGTTTTGTGGTTCCAGTGGCAGTGGAAGCATCTCAGCGCTGGTGTGGGTCTCCACATGACTCCTCCAACTCCAGGGCTCTGGCTCTATCAGTGTAACTCCATGTGCCTTGTCAGCAGGAATGTCTGGCCAAAAGAATGTGTCTGGCCTCCAGTGGGCTACTTATCTACATCGTGCCTCCACATGAGATCATCAAGCCGTGACTTGACAGGCTAGACTCCACCCCTTCACAAGTTGACAGGAGATGATGTAACTGCCACCACATTGTGCTGGAGGTTGAGGAGAGCGTCAATATCCTCAGTTTGGTGGGGAGACTGAAAAGCACTCCTCCCAGAAAAGTTGACATTTAGGCAACTGATTGAGGGAGAATTCACATATGTATTATATATGATATGTTGTTGAGTCAATTTCAACTTATTACAATCTTACGTTGTAGAGAACCCCCATCTGGGGGGAGATTACCAGGTCTTTCTCCAGTGAAGCTGCTGATGGACTCTGTGTTAGACTAGAGAAACATTCTTAAGCACACATATGGACATAGGGGAAAGGTTTGTATAACAGAGGAATGGAACATTGAGAAAGCATCCCAATCCAGTACAGTTCAGTTCCATAAGTCCGGTATTAGCCCATATGTCCAATACCAGTCCACTAGTCCTTTTCAGACTCACAAAACACATGCAATGATGCCAGGACAATCACAGGCCGGTGTGTGCAAAGTCCTGTGTATCCAGTACCGGTAGAAGCCTCCCAGTGCTGGCAGGAATCACCATGTGGCTTCTCCCACCCCAGAAGTCTGGTTCCATCAGGGTAAACCCCTGTGACTTCTCCTCTGGCTCCTCCAGGACTCAGGGTCTATCTGCCTGCTGCCTTCTTGTCTTGTTAGTAGAGTGTATCCAAGGGACAGAGTAGTGAGTCTCTGACCTCCCGAGGGGGGAAAACAGCCATTGTTAGAGGCAGCAAGTATGTTCTTCCAAATAGTGCTAATGAATATAAGTAATTGGAGATATATTACATGAATATACAGCAAGAGCATTGGTATATACACCTTACTTTTTTCTTTTTTGCTTAGCAAGAAAGAAATCTTGGGGCTGTTCATAATCAATACCTGGGCTGCATCATTGAGTTTTTGTCAGGGAGCTATGCCACCAATTATTCAGCTAAGGCTCCAGACATGTGGCGATTTGGAGATAATGTCCCCAGCTTCAAGATGAATTGAGTGTAGGGCACAAGTGGAAGAGAGAGGAGGGGACACAGCAGAAAAATATCCAATCACTGATACCCTCAAAAGTGTTATAAAGAATTTGGTGTTCAAACCTTCCCACCTTCTCCGCCCCTCGCCCCCCCCCCCACCCCGCAACACCTCTCAAGTGAAATGGCCCTTGAAGAGCATTGAAATGAAGTCAGGTACAAAAAGGGCAAGTAGTTGTATGGATCCATTTACATCAAATGTGAGCATATTTCAATATCCATCCACCTCTGTGTATTAACTACATAAAGACCCACACTTCTCAGTGGTTGCTGGGGTGGGCAGAATGGAGGGTGAGAGGAGTGCTTAAGTGCTTAAGCTTCTGCTGAGGGTGACAGAAAAGCTGGGGAGCAGATAAGGGAAATGAGTCACATAAAGAACACAATTAATGTCAGTGGGATGTACATGTGAAGGCTGTCAAGTGTGTTATTTATTTATTTACCACACTTTACAAAGGGATTTTCAGAATCTTTGGTAAATGGTTGAACTAATAAATAAACGGGAGAGGAGGGGAGCAGCTTCTATACAGAAGAATTCTGATTCCTACGTGTGGAAGGTGTGGTGGGAACAGAAAATCACCATCACAATGCTATACTAGTCATTGTTGCAGGCAAGAGCTTTTGATGAATACTAAAATTAGTGGATGAAACTTTAAAGAAAAAAAAAACAGACGTGGGCGAGAGCAGGAATAGCAACAATCAGATCACATGAATGGCCTAGGGAAACCATTAGATGCAATGATGGTTGGAAGTGAAAAATGGAGAAAGTGCAGAGACTCGGGATAATGTTCTATTTTCAGCCCTAAGAATTATACAGGTGGTGATATCACTCATTGAGATAAAAGAAAACAACAAGAAGAATTGGAGTATCATAGAAGAATCAGTTCACTTCTAGGTCTGCTGAAGGGATAGGAACCCACTCAACACCTGCATATACGGACCTTGGAATCAGGAGAAAGATAGAGTACAGATCATTGTGGAGGACAGCTAGCAGGTGAACTAGGCCTGAGTCAGTGGAATGACGAGATGGCCCCAGGAGAAGCAAAGGGAAAGGCTGGGCTCAGGAAAAGGCAGTGTTCTGAGTCTGCCCAGAGAAGGGGCAGCCGTGCAGTGGGTGAGAGCTGGGCTCTAGAGGCGGGCTTCCGGGGCCAGAGGTTGGCTTTGCCATCCATTCAGTGGGTGAGGGAGTGAGCTATTGACTCTTCTCAGACCCTTGTGCGGCTTCTATAAGACACTCGCTATAAACCGCTAAGAATGACACTGCCCCCATTGCAGTGCGCTAAGAATGCTGCTGACGGCACAGGGGAAATGGGGAGTTGTTGCTCGGTGCCGACCAGTCAATTCCAACCCAGTGTGAAACGAGGCACAGGGAGTGGACCATGACCCCGTCCCGCACCAGTCTCCCAGTCGTGGCCGCAGTTGACCCCATGGCTGCAGCCCTTGTACTGATCCATCTCCTTGGGGGACTTCCTGGAGCAGGGGTTCTCAACCTCCCTTTCATACAGCTCCCCGGGTGGTGGTGACCCCAGCCGTAAAATTACTTTCATTGCTACCTTATCACTGTCATTTTGCTATGCTATGAATCGTAATGAAAATATCTGATAGGCAAGATGTATTTTCATTGTTACAAATTGAATATCATGAAAGCATAGTGATTCATCACAAAAACAAATGTCTATATATTGTGAAATATTTATTTCTAATGGCAAATAAATGAAATTTTGTCTGGAAGCAGGGGGTAGCCTGGGCAACAGTCTACAGCTGAGTGCTCATATGTGGGTGTGTCTGCATGTGGGCAGACCCGCCTGGATATGGATAGAGGCGGGGTGTCTCCGTTTCTAAGACCAGGGGAAATAGGTGTTTCCCCATGGTCTTCAGTGCTCCCTGGGAAAGGGTCGTTTAATCCCCAAAGGGGTCAAGACTCACAGGTTGAGACCTGCTGTCCTAGAGAGTAGTGTTCGGGACACTGAAAGATGGGGACAGGTCAAAGTGAAGCCCAAGGTCATTTTTGCCCAAGACTGCAGAAAGGCCAGTTAAAATGAACATTGGGAAAGTATCCTTTGTATTTGTGACACAGGGGTCATGAACCACCTTTCCAGAGTTCTTTCAGGGGAGCAGGGGAGTCCAAAGTCAGATTGAAGTGGGTTGATGGGTAAGTGGAACATGTCTTCAACCAACACTTGGAAAATTGCAGCCTGTAGGCCAAATATGACCTGCTGCCTGTTTGGGGGTAAATAAGGTTTTAGTGAAACACATCTATTTATGGGTTATCTTTGGCTGCCTTCAGGGAGAAAAAAAAATGCCTGGTGATCTACTTATGAAAAGCAGCCAAGCATCCTCTGTCCGAGGAGCGACGGTGCAGTGGACCGGGTAGTGTAGTGTTCCATCGTGCATGGCGTCATCACAAGGCAGGAGGTCAACTTGAGGGCAACTAACAAAACAACGTCGGGGCTGACCTTTTTCAACAAGAGAATAGTTCCATGATTGGAACACAGACCATGTGGCTGAAAATATTTTATGTCTGACCCTTTACAGAA
Source organism: Nesogale talazaci (assembly GCA_004026705.1). Classification (NCBI taxonomy): domain Eukaryota; kingdom Metazoa; phylum Chordata; class Mammalia; order Afrosoricida; family Tenrecidae; genus Nesogale; species Nesogale talazaci. The sequence continues at coordinate 10,610 of PVJH01007947.1, read as the reverse complement.
AGGGTTGGCTGAGGTCAGAATTAAATAAGACCTCTGGTCTTTTAAGAACTTTGGCCTTCTTAGACAATTCCTGAATTTCTGTTGCCATTGTATAGATAACGGGGCCCTGGTCAGTAGAATAGCCCCAGTGCTAAACAATTCTAAAAACAAAAGGGTCAGGGGCTCGGTGTGGGGAAGGGAGAGGGAAGAGGGTGTGGAATAGAGGAAGAGGGGTGAAGAAGAGAGGAAAGAAGAAATTAGTATCTACTTTTCTCTAACTAGGATCCCTAGTAGTGAAATAGGACACTAACCACGAGGTCAGTAGTTGAAAACCACCGGTGGTTTCTGGGAGAAAGATGAAGCTTTCATTCCCATGAAGAATTTAAGTCTCAGAAACCCGCAGGGGCAGTCCTACCCTGTCTTTTAAGGGCACTGTGAGTTGGGATCAACTTGGTGGCAAGGAGTCTGGTTCAATTTTTCTCCAACTAGTGATATTATCTTCTGACTTTCTTTCTCTTACAGTTTCTTAAAACTTACTGCCAAAAGGGTTGTAAGTTCAACGCCCATCACTCTCAACCCACTGCCATCAAATCAATTCCAAGTACGGAGGGCCTGTGCTTGTTGAGTGTCACTCTTTAGGGAACAAAAAGCTTCATCTTTATCCTGGGGGGCTGTTGGTGGGTTGGAACCATGGATTTTTTCAGTTAGTGGGCTGGTACAATACAGTTCTCCAAGTCCACTCTGAAAGCTCCCCTCCAGTAAGTTATCACATGAGGGACGATAACCATCTTTCTCAGAAGGCTGCAAATGATAAAGTCACTGAAGTTTCCAGTTTCCTCAAGAACGCCAGAAAATGTCCACATTCTGATGCTTCTCCAGGAGTTATTGGTTCCCTTTCTGGGACTGAGTGCTGCTCTTGATGTCAGATTAAAGAGAAAGCCCCTGTTGAGAGTGTGTGTGGTGTGGGGGGAGCTTCGAGTTGCTGGGCTCCCAGGGGATTTCCAGAATTCTTGTAGTAATGCAGGATCGCTTTCCCCCATTTCACATACAGGGCAGCTGGAGCTCGCCAGTGTCCAGTGTCCAGACCCACATCAAGCTGGGAGCAGAACTGGGGTTTGCACCGAGGGCTGAGTCTAGGACTCTGGGGGCTGCTTGCACTGCACTCTGAGGTCACCCTAGCGTGTAGTGGCCACCCTAACGTTGGAATGGCCCCTTTTGCTTCTTCTAGGGAATCTCACTAACTTACCTCCACTCCGTGGATGCCAGCTCATCGTGACCCTGCAGAACCGGGTGCACTGCCCGGCTTCTAGTTCTTCCTTCTTTCTAGCTCTTGGGAGCCAGGGTCCCTGCTTTTCACAGGAAGAGTTGACTGCATAGGCTGTGTCTCAGGTGGGCTTGAGCAAGAGGTGTCCCTCCACTTGTTCCCCAGGCCTCCAAATCTCACGGTGATGGTCCCCATGAGTCTGCCTAGCGGTAGCTCTTATTTCTTTGAAACCATCGTGCTTTTGACTCCCTCTGGCCAGCCCCATCCACAGTGTGACTCTGTGAGGCCTGAGGGGTAGGGAGGGGGAGCAGGTCACACAATGCCAGTGGTCAATTCGAAACCAACAACAGCTCCAAGTGACTCCAAACAGCTCCCGAGACCCAAGTGCATCCATAGGTAAAAGATGAGGCGCTCGACTATGGTATCGAATTACAGACTAAGAACCCCGTAAAGGCAATTCTTCTCCACCCTAGAGAGTCACCATGAGTCCATGGCAGTGAGTTTGGTGTGACTTCCCTTGGCCCAGGGTGGCTGTTGGGGTTTGTATTGCCTGCAGTGACAAAGCCCTGGAGTCCACGGCCAGGCGCGGCGGTCCGTGGAGTCTAAGAAACAAGGATGTAGGGACTTCCCCACGTCCCATCCACCCATGTCCACGTGATCTGCGTGTAAGCACACGGCACGCTTGTGACTTCTCGCCCCTTTGAGACTGCCCTCGCTCGTGCAACCTCCCCCTACCTGCATGTCTGCACCCACCAAGTGAAAGCTACAGGCAGCCCAGAGGCCATCAGCCCACCCGGGGAGGAACTCGAGACCCAGAGAGGGCCGACAACTTGTTGGGGCTCCCACAGCTCAGCCGCAGCAGAAGGTCCGGGGAATGTGCGCTGCCCGCTTCTGCTGTGGAGACGCAAGCGCGTGGGGCGCGCACACACACACACGCACACACACGCACGCACGCCCGGCGAGTGCTTACCTTGGAGCCCTTTTCATGAATGAGACCAGATGCAGGGCTCCACATTGATCATTTCTGCCCCTCCCCTTTCTGCTTTCTGTTAAGAGGCAGCCCCCCAGCTCCCAGCTGGCTCCTGTCCCCTCCCCCAGCTGGGAGAAGTTATTACATGAAGAGATCAGCTTACCAGTTTTCTGCAGAGCCGAGGCTGAGCCCGCAGCGCCGGGCAGGACAGGGAGCAGAGAGCGGAGGGCTCAGCGCGGTGCCTAGCGGAACTCCGGGGCTGGAATCCCGAGACCCAAGTGCATCTGCTAGCTGTTAGCACTTGGCAGACGGAGTTCTCTTCCAGGCTAGTTCTAACTTTGGGTAATAATGTTTGTCAGCTACCTGATATTAACATTGCTCCACGTTCAAACAGCAGTGTTAGCGAGACCTGGGGGAGAGGTAAGCCAAATAAAATATCTTGTCAGAAGTTGTGTTTTTGTCAGCATTCTATTTCCTCTTCCATTTACCAAGAGGGTCCAGGGAATGACTTGCTCTGGTGTGCGAAGAGGCGGAATGTTTTGTATTTGTGTGTAGGCTTGTCTGTTCTGAGATGAAGACTTCTTTTCTTCTGGAAGAATCTGGTGCTTTCTAACTCTCAATCTCAGGTGTCCGTATAGTTCCCCTGCTGGGGAGCCGGGTGTGTCCTGGGTGATGGATGCCTGGAGTTTCTCCTGATGTTGCAAAAGAAAGAAAGAAGTCGCATGCCAGATTCCAGTACGACCTGTCGTTACTTCTTGGGAATGTTTCTCCAGTGCTCAGAGAAAAAGTGCATGCTAGAAGAATTGCTTTTTCTTTCCTGCCTGTGCACTGTATTTGTCTCTTTTATGGCTGTGATGTGCTTGGGGGTAGTGGGGAGGATCGTGTTTAGCGTTCTACCACAGGTCTGCAGGGGCTGGTGGTATCTAACGAGGCTAGGGCTGTGCCTCAGATTGGGGCATAAGAAGGAAGGCGTAGTTTAAAGAGAACCACTTGCTCTGATTCGTGTGCTGGAAGCATGTTTGAACTTCTTAGATGCCTCTCGGAGACACTAGAGGAGATGGGGAGCCAGTCTGCTCAGGTGTCTCGCCAGCACCTGCACCTACCCCTGCAGCACATGGGACTGTACCTTACCTCGCCCAATGAGACTGATGCCAGAGCAGTGGAGGGACAGCCTTCCCTTGGGCCCCAGCTGCCCCTTTGAAAAGTCAAATGAAAAGTGCATCTCCCCAAGGGGCTGCCCCTCCCTGCCTTTTGTTATCCCTGTCAGGGATGGAGCGGCTCATGCAATGACTTTTCCTTTCCTCAGCAAATGCAAGTGAGAGCGCTTCCGAGCCCGGCTGTGGTTTCTGTGGGCTTGTTCTTCTGCTCAAAATAGACCTGTGGCCCTGAGGTGGGCAGCTACCCATTCGTGAGCCTATTCGTGGTTACCCAGGTCCTCTGCTCTGAGTTGTTTCAGCCTGGGGATGGTGGGACAGGAGAGAGGGGGAGGCTTCTGGTCTTGAATGGGAGCTGGAGGAGGTGAATGGGTTCGTGATGCTGAAAGCAGACCATTGCCCTCTAGTTGTAGCTGAAGTTCGCAGCTTCCCTGTTGATTTTTTTACCATGCAAAGCAAATGACAAATGGGCCTGACTCGCTCAGCCTGGAGCACTTAGGCGTGTTAGAGGAGAGCTCATATGGAAAATATTTCTATCATCGCTGCATGCGCATATGGTCTGGGGAGACCCCCATCCAGAGTAAATCACAGTGCCCCAGTAGCCCCTCAGTGGCGTGCCAATTACTCTTATTAACCGACCAGACGAAGGGCAGGCTTCAGTTACCTGTGCACAGCTGGCTCCCGGGGACAGCCACTCTGGAATGTGTGCACCCCAAGCCCCGTATCACACGTGGAGAGGGGCAAGCAGTGGACTCTGGTTCACTTTACAATCAGCAAAGCAGATGGAAAATGAAAGGGGATTACACAGGATCGCCCAAACCGTGATGCCGTTGGGAGGACACTCTGGGGAAGAAGGCAGCAGCACTTCTGTCTTTGAACTTGGCATGTGTGCTTGATCAGGCAGACACCCCACTCCTTTCTTCCCAAGTGCGGGAGTCTGGCCCTGCTTCTTGGTTCTATGGGGCCATACTGTGGACTTCATGTGCCCTTCCTCTTCTGTCCCCCTTCCTCCACTCTTCTTCCTTCCCAAATTGTCTCCCCTTCCCTTCCCTCCCTTCTTCCCTCCTTTGTGCCCGTCCTCCCCTCCTGCCTTCCTCCAACAGTTTATGTGTATCTGCCAGTATAGGTATTATATATGTATATGTATTGTCTGTGCATGCACGTGTTGTGTTGTCTCTGTCTTTATGTATACAGGGGGCTTCTAAAAGTTGCTGGGGAAATTTCACCTACCTTCTGTTCCACTTTTCTATGAGCCTTCTGAAGGCCCCCGGTGGGTATGCATAAGTGTTGTCTGTATGCTTGTGTTCAGTTGCATACCACGGCCTCCGTAATGATTGTGTTCCTAGGAAAGCATACAATTCGGATGCCTTTCCCTGTTGTTGGAAATGAAAAGACGAAGATGAATGAGTGTGCATGCGTGCACACACACACACACGCCCGACTCCGGGGGGTGGGGTGGGGGGGAGTCATTTATATAGAGCTTTGAAGAATGTGGTGTGCATGTATAAGCGCCTCTTTTTTTATTGCTGTGTTCCTTACAAAACTCGCTCATAAACATGCAGCAACGTCCTCCAGTCACCAAGCGTTTCCTTTGCTCTGCCAGCCGGCTTTCTTGCAGGTTTTAATTGTCTTCCCTTCGTACGTTCATAAAAAAAAAAAAAACACAGGAGGAAAAGGTAGGCAGGGGGAGAAAGAGTTATTCCTCTTGTCCCCTTGTGCTGCTGGGCTGGCTGGGGTCTGGGCGTGGGGCTGGGAGCCAAGCCGCAAAGCCTGGGGAGCAGGTCACGGGGCCACTTCGTGAGGGGCTGAAGTCCTTCCAGATCAGCAGGTCCCGGCAGGTGGTGCAAGGAGGGTGTGAGGCGAAGCCAGCCACCCGTGGTGGCCTGCGGCTGGCCCTGTTGGCACCAAGCACTGTCATCGCCTGGACAGAACAGTCTGGTGTGGTTTCTGTGCAGGGAAGGACAAGTCGTGCTCTAATTTTCTGGGTGCAGGAGCATTAAACCTGGACCTCTGAGACCACCGAAATACCTTTGTGTTTCATGATTCAAATGCACCACTATAGTAGGACACAAGCTGGGAGGATGGAACCAGATACATGTGTCTGTGGGAGGAGAGAGCCAGGAGAGAGAGAGAGAAAGAGAGAGAGAGAGAGAGAAGTTTCCCCTGTACTTGGACTTACCATCTTAGTTAAGACCATGAGACACTAGGTCAGGGGTCGGCAAACCATGGCTTGAGAGCCCTATGCGGCTCTTTCCGTGTGGACGTGTGGTTCTGATGTAACAGTGAAAACGTGAAGGTTATGACTTCAGATCACCATGATTGCATTTGTTTGGGAAAACACGTGTAAGGCTCTTGCGTGATTTTAAAGTTGTTAGGAGGGACAGGGTCAGTTCTTGAGTCTCAAGAGTTTGTCGACCGCTATACTAGGTTATGTGGGGAAAGAGGAGGAAAGGTTACCAGAGGTTTAGAAGGTGGCACGCACGGGGGTGAAGTATACAGTGCTAGAGATGGGTGTGTGAATGCTATGGCACAAAAGGTTGGAAAATAAAATAAAGGCGATTTTTCTGATGCCCCCAGTTTATCACACAGATGCAAAGTGCTTGTGCAAAGTGCTCTGTGAACTGTTTTTCGTCTCGAAGCTGAGACACCAGCGGCAGTAGTCCTCAATAGGGGATACTGTGCAGCTTTCCAAAGAATGGGGCCCTGGTAGATGTGCTGAGCTGCGGGCACAGTCAGTCTGTGTGTGGAATGAGCACAGGAGACAATGCTATGTGAGAAAAGCGAGTGTCGGAAGAGCATATATCAAATGCTACCATGTCAGCCAACCCTGTTACTTTTCCAGGAGCCTTCAAAAAGTGCATGGAAAGATCACATTATCTTTTCATTCTGATTTTTCACCGGCCCTTTGAAAACTCATTCCCCCCTCCCCATATGTGTTCATCCCTTCTCTAGAAGGATGTACAGGGAAAATGGGAGAGGAAAATGAAGAAGAGGGGAGAGACTTCATTTGTACTTTCAAGTTTGGGTCCTTTTTGAAGTGTGAAGAGTAAGCTCACTTTATCTGGTCCAAAATACTGATGAGAAACATGATCAAATCAGTCTCTAGCAATATCAGAAAGAAGCAGCATAAAGTTGAGCCCCAGTGGCGTAGTGGTTGAGTGTGGCCCACTGGCTTGGTGGTTCAAATCCAGCAGCAGCTCTCCAGGAGCAAGGCTGGGCCTCCCACTCCCACCAGAGGGAAGTGATGCCAAAACAAACAAACAAACAAAACGAAGCAGCATAATAGACAATGTCCTCTGCAGTTGTTCAGAGGGGGCGTGTGTTTGCACGCTAACCACACTAACCCTGAAGTACAGGAACTCAGGGAAGGGCTTCCTGGAGGACTGAAATGATGCTCTGTACACGATTTGCTCATTGAATATGTATGACTCATTTTGTTTTCCTTTGTAAAATGATGGTTGCAGCCATAGCTACTTTAAATGGTGGTTGGGACAATTAACCGCAATAACATGTACAGAGCGCCTTAGCTTCTCGTGCCAGGCACGCAGCTAACAGACTCCCCAAACCTATTTGAATTGAGACTTGACGGATGATGGATGTGTCGAGAGTCCCCGAGACCATCCATCCCCAGGTCTGACAATTCCCTGGGAGGGTTCTGAGGATTGAGCACTGTCTTTCTAGTGTATGACATATTCCAGTGAAAGGACACCATGCCCCCTGAGCAAAGAAGAGAGGTGATTGGGTGAAGTGCTGCCAGAAACGTCTCCCAGGGGTCTCACACATGAGGTGCTTCATTCCCCCACAATACAACTTATGGAATTGTGTCTATCAGGGAAGCCTATTATAATCTCAGTGCCCAGGTTTTTATTGAGGGTGGTCACCTGGACACCTTTGCCTAGCACATACCCACATTCCAGACGCTCAGAAAGGAAGCAGGTGTTCCGCATAAAACATACTGTAGGCACAGAGGACCACTCTCCTGATTTCTGGGACTAAAAGGAACCTTCCCGAAATTCAGGTTCCCACAGCTGTCCACAAGGGCCAACCTTGTCAACTGGCCTTCCCAGGAACAGCACTCCGGGTCTGCTGTGTGCATGCGTCTGCACAGATGGGGAGCCGTTTTAAATGGGAAAGAGGAGGGCAGACCAGGTAGAAGGAAAGCAGCTGCAGATTTTGAGGAGTAAGAGGGATGTGGCATTTTCTGGGAACAGCACATAGTTCCACTTGCAGAGAGAATGGGCCAGCAGGTCTCACATTTGGGGGGGAGAGGAAGGGGGTTCAGGGGACCACTGTTGAAATTCCCAGAAATCCCTTCTCTACAGTCTTGAGGTTGTCTTTTTGTGATATGACTTTTCTGTTGTCATCCTGATGCAGCACCTTCTGGTGTCAATTATTGGAATTCTTTCCCAAGGAGAAAATAGAGTTAAATAACGACTACAGCGTTGCTTGGTGATGGGTTTTGCTCCAAGCCAGTCCTTCTTAATGACCTCTAGAGTGCTCTGTGTGGCTGGGAGCTGAAGGGTCGGTGACCTTGCTTTCAGGACTGATGCTCTGTGCACTCTCCTCAAAGGCTTCATTTGTCGTGTGCTTTCTGGTGTCCACACTACAACAGCAACTCCACCCCACTCAGCACTGGTCCGGTCTTGAATCTGCACCTGGCCTCTGCTCCTTCTGGCCATACGACCTGTGACATTTTAAGTTGTATCTCAAGTTACGAAGCCTGTTGTTCTTGCAGAAGCAAACTCAAACAATATAGAAATGCGCAGCAGAGAAAAAGCCAAGGTCCCTCTTTATCCGCACTTGCTCCCCCAATCTTCTCACATGAATAATAAGGGAAACTGAAAAGTTTGGTGTCTGTTCAGCTGGAGCTATTCCTATACATTTATAGACATAAGGCAGGTGGGGAGTTGTCTATGCGTTTATGTGTATATATGCCTCCAACTAACAAATAATGACAGTTTTGCCTCTTCGTTTTGATAACCTACACTTCTTGTTTTGACCTCTTGTTTTATTGCAATTCTTAGGAATTCCAGAATACAGGGTTGAATCTGAGCAATGAGCATTCTTGTCTTCTTGCAGATTGAAATGGGAATGTTTCTCATATTTCATCCCTAACTATAATGCCTGCCAGATGTTTTAGCTAGATAAATTTATCAGGTTATCAGTTCCCTTCAGAGCTTTCTTAAAAGCAGAAATGATTGTTGATTTTTCTTATACATTTATACTATGCATTATATTAATAGACTTCTTCTTATGGTATTATTTCAGCACTCTTACAATTGCCTTTCTTAATGGTGACATATTCATTAAATTTGCTACTGAATCTGATTTGTTAATGTATGAGTCAGTCAAAAAGTATTGCGACCAAACCATAGAACCCTTTACTAAATATCAAAATGTGACGCCATTGTTTCTTGACCTGAAGTCATAGCTTCTCCCTGAACATGATGTTTTCCTCTCTCATACATCCTATACTCAGTTTGATAAATGCCATGTCGAAACGTCATTGTAAGCATCCTCAAGAGATTTGAATCAACTGCTTTGAGTTTCAGGAGCAAAAAGAAAGCTAAGGGGGGCAGTATCAGGATCCCCAGGGTGAGGTGTAAGCTTGCCCAATGCCCTTCTCTCTGACCAGTGCATTGTCATGGGGGGTGGGGTGGGGAGGAAGGCTTCTCAGCAAAACTCTCTGGCCTTTTTTTCTCACCAGTGTAGCTTTCCATTTTCTTAATCCTTCTTAATAATACTTCTTTGTACTGCTTCACCTCATGATCGTCCTGTTACCTTTGAGAACATCTACAAAGATTCCTCTTTGAAGATTCCCCCTGAACTTACTCCTCTGTCTTGAATTTAACCATTCCCGCAGATTCCCTTGGAAGTCATAGGTTTTATTGGGTAATGCTTAAGGTACCCAGACAAAATTAAGGCAGTTATACTGCAGAGAGAACTTGTTTGGCCACAAAAACTTGTTGAAACACATTTTGCTTGGAATTAATCCAATGATTTGGGGACGGTTGTTCATTTGGAAATGAACCTCACGTGAATGGACTGGAATTCTAATAGCAGTACTTTTTGACTTACTTGTATATTCCAGTTTGAGTTTCTAAACATAAATACTATTGAGTCACACTTATCTTTTATTGTTCTAGATTGGCATTTTATACATTTTGTAGGATTAATTTGAATTTTCTCAACTTTTTGTATACTTTGAAGCAGTTTAAACAACACGTAAATTACCATTTTCTTGAGGGTTTTGGGGAAACAGTCATGAAATCATGCCACATGGTTAATTTAGCTTGACTAGTTTGTAGTCAAAGAGTGTATCTGTCATACTGATTTTTTAAAAATTGTTGATGTAATAAATGGACTGTCTTTGTAAGCATTCCAAATACCTTGAGGACAAAGTTCACACTGGATTAGGTACTGGGTTCAGTTATTGCTGTTTTCCTGTTTGTTTGTTTATTTTGGGGGGGATGATAATATGTATCTGATTATAAAATCAAGATTATAGATGGATAGATTGAGCTGTCCAGATCTTCTTTATCTCTATCAGTGTCTGTTTGCTTCATCTATCACTATTAGAGAGAGCCATGTTGAAATCTCCCACCAGATGCTCTATTGGCCTGTGAGGAGAGGAACATGCCTGACCTCCCTGGTCTTCACGCCGTCCTGCCCTTGAAGTTAACGTCCACTGGTGCCCTGAGACCCTTTCTCACTGTGCCTGTGGTTTCTGAGCCTGGAATCTTTCCATTTCTACAATCATCTGTTTTGGTGGTTTTCTTGGCTGTGATTTTTTTGCCAATGTAAACTATGTAATATCCAGAAATTCCTGAAAATGTTTTTGTCTGATGATGGTATCCTTTCTGGTTTCCTACTTATTGTTATGACATATACATCTTTTCTGCCATTTGGATGGAATTTGGTGGAGGATGGAGAACAACAAATACCATTGCCCAGTCTTGACCCTTTTTTGTCTGATCCATTTATATCCTTTCATCTTCTCTCCTCTTTTTTTCTCTCCCTCCCCACAAGTATTTATGGAGCAAGTCATTTCTTTAGGGAGTGCTGTTGGGGTGACTGTTAGGTGCCTTTGGGTTGGTTCCTACTTGCAGTGTCCTTGTGCCAGCAGAAGGAAACGCTGCCAGCAGGTGCCATCCTCACAGAGACGCCTGCGCTGCACCCATGGTGGCAGCCACGGTGTCTCTCGAGTGTCTTGAAGGCCTTCCTGCCCATTGCTTCCCCTCGA